>LFZO01001015.1:0-27200 GCA_001578225.1 Pseudocercospora musae | reverse complement strand
TCTCTAGCCTAGGTCCCTATCTTTCCTAATCCGCTTACCTTTAGCCTATAAGGCTATTAGGTATACTACTAGGTTCCTTTCTATTCTATCTTAGCTCTACTTCCTCTTGAGGTATCTTATCTTTTTTACTACGTTACTATACTTCCTTAACTAGGTTATTTTAGTATACTTAGATAGTTTAGCCTTTAGGATATCCTCCTAGATAATCTTAGCTAGTATCTCTTAGACCTCCTAGGCTATTATATTAAGCTATTATAGTATATCTATTTCTCTATTAGAGATTTCTTATACCTCCTTCTTTACCCTAGCCCTAATCTTATCCTAGTTCGCTTTTTTCTATTATAGTCTTTATACCTAGGCTCTAGTACTAGTCTAGGCCTACATAATTGTAGTTTGGATTAGTATATAGTCTAATCCTATTTCTAAGTCTATCCTTATTCTATATTCCTATATATTCTATTAGATTCCTATAGTCCTAAATACTAGGTCTAGGGTCTAGTAGCTCCTAGGAGTCTCCTATATAATTGTACCTAGCTCTAGAAGTAAGTTAAGGTAGGCCTTCTCTATAATTATAATAAAGTAGTCTACTACCTAATATTAGTTCTAGGTATTGTTCCCTCCCTACCTAGGATAATATAGGTTAAAGCTCCTTAGTAGTATAGTCTCTTCCTCCTCTTTTCCCTAGGTTACATCTTCTATTAGTAGGAGGATACCTAGAATATAGTCTCTAGTAGGGCTAGAAGGATTATAGTAGTTAAGGATATTAATCTATCTATCTCCTATAAGGAGTCTAACTATAATCATATCTCTAGAGTATTCTTTTATATTCTATATTTATATATTAATCTCCTTAGAGATATATATAGTAACCCTTAGATATACTACTTCTAGGAGTATAGTATAGTATCCTAGGTATACTATAGTATTCCTATTATAGACGTTAATCTATAGCTCTTAGATTACTACTACTTAGTAGTCCTTCGGGTCTAACTATTAGAGGAATAGGATTTGGATCTTGTCTATACTATAGTTAGTATTGTACTATAGGATAGTAAGTTTCCCTTTACTACTATTTATCTTAGGTATTCTAGTACGCCTATATATCTTCTATAGCTTCCTAGCTTTAGCTCTAGCTTAGTTACCCTTCCTAGTCTATAACTAAGGGAAATAGGGAGGAGATTTTATTATTCTATACTCTATCTACTAGGGTAGTAGAGTTCGTACCTACTAGTCTCCCTAGTAGTTTTCTTAACCTATCTTTAGTTTCTAGGTCTAGGTTTGTATTCCTAGTAGCTTTTCGCTTAGACCTAATTGTTATCTATCCTTCTAGGTCCTTAGGATCTTTTAGGTAAGTTAGGTAGCTCTAGCTCTTAGTTACTTAGTCTCTAAATGTCCTCGCTTTTACTATAGGTACTTGTTTTACCTTATATAATACTAACTAATCTATATAGGTACCTTAGTAGTTACTATATTTCCTTAGTATTTCTTAATATTCGTCTATTCTATATAGTCCTATACATTTTCTATATACCTATTTAGCTCTATAGTACTTTGCAATATACCTAAATTGTCTATATTTAAGACATTATATAGGTCTCTACTTTGGATTAAACTCCCCTATAGTAAGAAGGATACCTTGGGATACTAGGCCTTTCTATATAATTTCCCTTACCTAAGCTAAGCTCTATATGTTTAGGATAATAGAGGAGTATATCTTACCTTCTATAACTTTTCGGCTTTTTAGCTAGACTATCTAGGATATCTTAAGGTTTAGGTAGAGTCTTCTATTCTCTTCCTAGATCTTATAGGCATAGCTTAGGTCCTTAGGATTCAATCCTATAGTCCTAAAGCTATAGACTAGTATCTAGTATATTAGAGCCTCTACTATAGTACTAGGGAGTATCTTCTATATCTCTCCTAGTTCGCTTATTAGCTTGTCTTTAGTAGGTTTAGATACTGTAAAGATCCTTAGGTTACTACTCTCAAGTTTCTTAATAGTAATTATCCCTAGGTCTTTAAGTTCCTATAGTATCTCTTAGTTAGTAAGGCCCTTTATTTTTTCTTACTCTTCCTTATA
The DNA here is from genome assembly GCA_001578225.1 of Pseudocercospora musae. NCBI lineage: Eukaryota > Fungi > Ascomycota > Dothideomycetes > Mycosphaerellales > Mycosphaerellaceae > Pseudocercospora > Pseudocercospora musae. The sequence continues at coordinate 25,123 of LFZO01001015.1, read as the reverse complement.
ACTAACTCTTACTATAATTATATAACTTTCTAGAGGGATTCTCTATATACTTAGTATAGCTAGCTAGCCTTAGGAGGTAGCCTATGCCTATATTCTTAGTTTAGGTATTTTTGTAGTAGTTTAGAGGTTCTATATATAGGTTTAGAGGATATTAGTAGTATTAGTATCCTTTAGCTAGTATAGGAGCTATATCTAGGCCTACTAGAGGAGAGAGGAGAGATAGGAAATCTAGGGCCTAGGGAGTATCTAGTGCCTTTTAGATATCGTCTATAAGGGCTTAGAGATTCTTTTATATATTATTGTTCGTTTTTAGCTAGTTAGGCTAGTCTTTTAGGCCTTTAGGGCCTAGTTTAGATACTAGTTATTCCTTAGTCTAGCTTAGGGATAGAGGCTAGATCCCTTTCCTCCTCTATCTTTCCTCGGAACTACTATCGCTATTTTGTTTATAGAGAGGTATACTTGTATCTCCTATACTCGTAGGTACTCGCGCCTTGGCCTAGGAGTTAGGCATGTTTTTAGCTAAACTATATATAGTCCCTAAACTCTATATAGTCTAGTATAGTTATATACTAGTAGTATATATATAATATACTTCTACTATAGCTTCCTACTAATAGTACTAATACTAATACTATCTTTAGAAATATAGTCTTTATAGTTATAATTTATATAGTACTTATAGACGTAATATTCGAAGCTAAGTCGTTAATAAAAGTACTCTTATAAGTCGATAGATAGCTTCTTTAGTTAGCTTTTATAATACTATATATTTAATAGGAAATAGCGATATTTGTTATATTTAAAGTCTTTAATTCGAATATCCTTACTACTAGTAGAATAGAAGAATAGATACTATTAGTTATATATATTTAGTAGAACTAGGCTTTTAAACTATAATATTTAGTATAATACTAATCTTATAAGTAATATATATATTAGCTATTTAATCTCTAATTTAGTAAATAATAATTTAATATCTTTAGTAAATAGATATTTAGTATATATAGACTTATATACTATAATAGAGAGTATAGAATTAGTAATAGTAAGCTTAAAAATATATATACGTAATATATAAAAAGAGATAGATATAGGTCTTATAAACTAGATAGAAATTAGCTACTAATAGTAGTATAAACTAGATCTATTCTACTTAGTAAATAACTCCTTATCTATAGGCCTATACTATGCGATAATAAGGCGTTAATAAGGCTCGTAATTGGACTAATATATCCCCTATTATCGATTCTAGAAGTAGATAGGCGCCGTGGTAAACTATACCGCCGTGGCGGCGCGATCTACACCCTTGTATGGGTCAGTATACTTATACCTAATCTGGAAGCCTACTGTATGTCTGTACAACATCCTCGTGAACACTGATTCAGAATATAGCTGGGTTGTTCGATGTGATTACAGTTATGCTGTCTTCTGCCATGCCGCAGAAAGACCAATGAGAGAGCTGACGGTCCCGGCAAGTCCCACAATGCCATCGTCGAGGTTGAAGACGCCGATGGCACTGCCCGGGATTGTAATGTCAGCGACATCCGAGATGAGCTGCAGCTGCGTAGCTGCCTTTTCCCTATCAAGTGTCAGCAATTTATCGACTGATGGCATCCAAGGTTGATTCATACCTCTCAAGAGTCTTCTCCTCTACCTTCTTCTCCGCATCTGTGCTATCCTTGCGCTTCTGAGCAATAGCTTGCAGGTTGTAGAGCGTGTATAGTCCGGCAACAATATTGCAGGCCAGACCTGCGAACCACGCGCGATAAGCTTCTTTTTGCAACCTCGCGCCATTAGACAGCTTGTAGATGCCAGTCTGGTCAAAGTAGGTCAGAGCATCGAGAGAGAGGTAGACAGCATATCCGAGCTGGCGTCCAACGGCCAAGTACTTGAGCACTGGATCCATCGACTTGGAATCAGCCGCAACAGCTGCGGCCTTAAAGTGCTCGACGAATTTGCCGAGCCGGAATGCCTTTCTGGCACTTCCGAAGCTCTTCTTGATGGCCTCGTAGATGGCGACCGTGGTCTGCGGGTGGTTGGTTCGGTAGAGGTACCATGCTAGGAAGCGCGAGAAGTATTGCACTGTTCTGAGGACCTTGTCGCGCCCAACTGAAGTTCAAGGCATTACTACCTGGCTACGAATGCAAGCGATGGGGCTGGCCTACCTGTAGCGGCTACGAAGCGGTTGAAGTGAGCCACCGAAGGGTGGTATATCACAGCGTCGGCAAGCATGGCTGATCGCAATGCTTCGGTGGTGGGATCGAGTCGATGATGTGGCAACGCTGGACAGTTCAGTGATGGCAATACCTCCCCAGCACGACAAGTCGATCAGTATCAAGGGGCTGAGTTCTCGTGTGCACCAGAGAAGCGGAGGCAGATGGCATAACAAAGCAGAATGCCGCATCGCTTGCTGAGAATCGCGCGACTAGCGAGGCATGGGCATGGATTTACAGCCGAGGCCTCAGGCGAGGCGGTTTGCGAGCGGGAGGGCTTCCGCATGTGACATCGGCTGCGCCTTGTTCACGGCAGACACCGCCGGCGCCGGGCCATGACGAACTCCTACTGTATAATACCTACATACCATCAGCAGCGACAGCGAGTCGTCCATCGGCCACTCTACCGCCATGGCGAAGAAAGGTATGCGGCTGCAGACTGGGCCGCCCACACGCGCACGCACACACACACACACACACACACACTCTCTCTCTCTCTCTCTTACAATCTATCAATGCTGATCAACGGCAACAGCGAAATCGCGCACTATCGCCGTGCGCCTCATCTCAATGGCCATGACGGGATACTACAAGACCTTCACCAGGCCGAGAACCCATCGCCCGCTGAGCATGCTGAAATATGATCCCGTCGGTCAGTATACCACACTGACACCGTAAAAATGACCTCTGACGCGTGCTGTCAGTCAAAAAGAAAGTTTTATTCCTCGAAGCAAAACGCGGCGGGAAATAAAAGGGGCAAAGAAGTTACGTTCACCATAATAAGCACCCATCAGCCTTCGCGCCATCGAATAGAGATCGATAGAGTCTGGTGATCCCGCAGTGCAAGCATATCACGCAGGGCAAGCCGAGGACCTTGGCAAGGCTGATGGCTACGGAGGCAGGAGGTTCAGCCATGGCACATCTATTGCCTGTTCGAGGCGGTGCGCTCCCCTACTCCGACGATGTATGGGAAGAGACAAGAGTATGGGATCACAACGGAGCTCACAGTTGAGTGGTGGCGTACGCTGCGGAAGCGAGGAAAGACGCGGTGGTTGTGTGCACCCAAGCGATTGGTTGTGTGGAGACGCCAAAACTAGTGTCTGCGACTGGCATTGGAGAGCTATGATAGAATACACAGAGCCAGGTGGTCGTTGCACAATACTTCCCGCCGCGAAACACTACTTGATGAGACACAGCTATCAGCGTCCAACAAGCTCCCGAGCAAACCGCGCGTTCTTCTCCTCGTCTGCGGGTTTATCATTAGCAGGCCATTAAAGCTTCTGTGACTCGGAGTCGTTCTTACTTGTTGTCAATCGCTTGGCAGCCCGTGTCTGTCGCACTGTAGTGCCAGCAGAGCTGCGCATGCTACATGGAATGGAAGGCAGGTCCTTCACGCCCGAGGGCCGATCCAAGCCGAGAGGTTGCGACAGCGGACAAGATGTCGCATCGGCCATCGCACGTCGCTGCTTTCGCTCGTGCTCGTAGCTATCAATGATTTGGCTATCGGCCTTCCGCTTCGCTGTGCTGCGAGCAGGCCCCAAGGCTACAATCGCTTCGTCTTGCTTCTTGCCTGACGCTTGACATTGGTTCAGGTAGCGCCCACTGCTCACAGTCGTGATGAATTCGGGCGAGCTACTGCTCAAAGTTAACATCGCTTTCCTCCAACAACAGCGTGGGACACGTATAGAGCTCAAGTCGTGAACACACCTCTGCATTACGTTTGGTGAGACGGGGTCGGAGAGTGGATTTGCCTTCAAATTCTGGATGTGTCGCGGCTTTGGTGTTTGCAAAGAATGCTGAGGCAGCTTGTTCATACGTTCCAAGGGGCCCGGTTGCTGCGAGCCGGAGACAGGGCGCACTAGCTTCAGCGAGCTGTTGGGCGGTGGCATCGACCTGTACGCAGAGAGAATGTGTCAGCACGTGCACATGTCCCGGAGGCTCAGCCATTCAAATCATTGCCGCGAGCCTAGCATATAGATTTCCCATGAAAAGCTCCTTCAGCGCCAGACTTACTTTGAGGACGTGTGTTGGCCAATCTTGTCCTGCGGCTCACCCTGCCCACTTCGACTCGGAGCGTTGTCTGGATTGCTTTGGTTCACAACGTTATCGTGAATGCTAAAGTCAGGCTCTGGAGTTTGCCGTGGGCTGTTGAAGGGAGCAAAAGAGGGCGGTGAATCCATGTGCTGGACACCTAGGCCCGCGCTCAGGCAATGGTCTTCCTGTGCGCCAGGAACGTCAACTACGCGCTTGCCATAGACCGTTGCAACGGTCAGCGGTGAAGAACTCCGGAGTGTGGCTGCAACTTCGGCATCTTGTGAAACCTCAACTACTGCACTCCAAATCTTCTTCGACAGAGTGTATTCCGCAAGTTCCCGAGACTCCTCCACAACAGGACCTTGAATCGTCTTTGTAGCGTTTCGAAGAGGAGACGCACCGCGTACGAGCTTCTGGTTCTCGACGAGAGCCGCATCTCTGGCCTCTTCAGCTTCGATCAAATCAGCTTCGAGGTTTCTGATCGTTTGCTCGTGAGTCTTGGCGGTCTCTTGCCAGCTAGATCGCACTTGATCGATGAATCCAGTATTTTCAGCTCTCACTTTGGTCAGCTCCTCAGTGGCTTCTGAGAGTTTTGCTCGGAGGTTGTTCGCAGTCTTTTCGACTGCCGCCTTCGCGTTATGTAGCTCAATGTGATGCATGACTTCGACTTCCTTTGCATCCTCGTGGGCCTGTCTGACTTGGCTTTGGAGTCCAGTGACTTGAGCTCGCAATTTGCTTTCGCGATGTTCAGCGCGGTTCACCTCGCATCGAGAGGCTTCCACCGGGTTTGGTAGCTCCGCGATCTTTGTGAGGGCTTCTTCAGCCTTTTCATATCTTGCAGCGAGCTGAGTTTCCACCTCATCACGGGACTCCTCGAGATCGTCTTGTGCAGTCTCTGAGTCTCTCTGAGCAGCTTCAAGGCCGGAGACCTCTGCTTCCCGTGTATCCACAATCCTCTTCAATTCCTCCATCTCTCTGTTGCTATTGTAACGCTCAGCTCGATACTTTTCGAGGTCGACATTGGCAGAAGCGAGCTCATCCTCAAGAATTCGAACATTTCTTGCGAGTCTCGCACTCTCCTGGACCAATCTCTTATGCTCGTTGTCTGTTTCAGCAGAGCCACGAGTTCGTAGTTCATGAGCATGTTTTGCCATTTCTGCCCGGATTCGGTCGATCTGGTGGGCAGCCTGCGTCTCTGCGTTCGTCCAAGTCGCAGATAATTCGGGAGCTTCGTTGCCCTGCTGCATGAGTTTGATTTGCTCCTCCAGTTTTGACTTGGCAGTCGTTAGTTCATGAATTTGTTCGACGTGGCACTGGAGTTCAGCTTTCGCATTCTTGAGTTCGTCGCTGAGCTTCGTATGCTCTCCTCGGTCAATCTCAAGATTGCTTTGAGCCGCAACTTGCTCCTTCAGGATCACAATTTCCTTTCGCAAGTCAGCCTCATTCTTTTGTGCGTCCTTGAATCGAGGCTCGAAGGAAAGCGCTGTCTCAAGGTCATCCTTCAAGCCATCAATGATGACTTCGTTTGCAGTTTCCTGAATCGCCGACTGCTGGTGCTGAGATAGCTCAGCTCGAAGGCTCTTCAACGTCTCATCAAGGTACGCCCTCAAGGAGCTTTCAGATCCCGAGACGTTGTCTTGGTCATCATCACGGCTGCTCAGACTAGTTGCGTCGTTGTCAGTGACTGTCGATACCTTGAGGCTGGCCACTTACATTTCAGACATACACCCCACGAGCCCCTTGACAGAGGTGACTTCCTCCACAGTCGAAGTCTGCTGCGAGTTCAAGGCCTGAATTGCAGCTGCAATTTTCCCGAGCATACTGACAAGGTCATCATTAGTGTTGCCGCATTCCAAAGTGGCGTGAATCTCAAATAATTTGTCCAGTATCGTATCGGCAACCGTCTTGATCTGTTTTGTGATGGTCTCACTTGAGGTATCTGCATCGATGGAGCGGCTCTGCAATTGTAACCGAAGACGCTTTTCCTCCGATAGCAGCCGGTCCTTCTCGCGTGACTGCTCTTCCAGATTGGAAGACTGAACGGTCGCCACTACAAGCTTCTCCTTCGTTTCGCGAAAAGCTTCCAATGCCTCCGCTTTCAGCTGTGCGGACCTCTCAGAACAGGCAGACATTTGCTGCAGTAAAATATTGTGATCGCGCCTGTTCTGACCGATATCGCTGATCAACTGCTCAGTCTGCTGCCGCTGGGCAAATGAATCCTTTCTGACGACAGCCAGATCATTTCCCAGGCCATCGACAAACGCTTTGAGACGGCTGGTCTTCGACTGATGCCCGAGGAGCTTTGCTGTCTGCTCGCTCATGGCTGCAGAGAGATTCTCGTTCTCTTGCTCAAGAACTTTGAGCCGACCTTGAAGAAGTCCCTGCCGATGTAAAGCTTGCTGGAGCTGATGCTTCAGAGTCTCACGGTCGGCATGGTGCTTTGCCGACTCCGCTTTGCTACTGCGGCGTATCTTGCTTGTCAGGCCTCCAATGGCATCCTCTAGATCAAGGTCTTCGGCATCTTGCGCATTCGTCGTCAATGGCGCCTTCCTGAAGGGGCTTGCACGAGCAGCATGCACGTGCTCGGAAAGCTTGGAATCGTTGATGGTCGGTCCGCCTCGGCGGAGAGCATTCTGTTGGGGACGATATCTACCTATCGCAGGTAGCGTCTGCAAAGTCAGTCGATGTCCGGGCCGCGAAGGGGTAGTGAAGGCGAAGTGTCTCTGTGAGCGTCGCGCAGCTGCAGCCTGCGTGGTCGAGGCTTTCGACTCCCCGACCTGGTCATTTATGCTTTCGGCTTCCAATGTGCAATGCTCGATCAAGGGGAGCACTCGTTGCTGCTTGTGGCGATATTCGAAGTTGTCGGTTGGAGGGTGTGCGTCCACGTGACTGCTGGCCTGCATCTTGCATCTTGCGATGGTGAGGAGCAAAACAAAGTCGGGAGCATCAGCATGGTGAAGTGGATTATTGTGTGACTTCTGAGCCAAGGCGAGATTCAGGCGAGGCAGGTGCATCTCCACCTTCACACTTGCCACCGTCGGCGCACTTGCCTGCACCCACCGTGGCGTGGCTCACGAGCATCTCGCTCCTGCGACATCATCACAAGCAGCAGTGCTCCTCCATCTACTGATATTGCCGACACATGTCAGCAATCATATGGTGAAGTGCAAGTGCCCCTGCAATTCCTTCCACTTCCTTGGCTCTCCATGACGACCAATCAGCTACATATACTCTAGCCGCCCATCTATCACACCCGACTTCCTCACGCTTCCACAACAGAATGGCCCTTGGACATCTTATTGGTACCCGGGCCGTGTGGCCATCAAGCCATCCGTCTGAGATGTTCTGCATTGGCCTCGTCATGCTCCTGTCCCTCAGACCTCTCGCTTCGCTCAGACTAAGCGCACTTTCACTCTGCTCCATGCAGACCAGATCCCTTTGGGCGCTTCCAGGGTTGGTACAGCAGTCAAAGCTGCGTGCCATTTCTACCTTCTTGACCTTCTCTTTTCGGCATCTTCACACCTTCGTATCAAGACACCGCGAGATCCATACACACCGAGGAAGCTCGAACTCATCGTCAGGATGAAACTTTCACGCTTCATGCTGCCCATGGGAGCGGCGTCGCTAGCCACAGCCAGAGCAGGAATGCTCGAGCGAGAAGTCGGCCTCACGACAGCACAGCCCTCCATGGCGGCAACCGCATCAGAGAAAGCAGCTCTGACGACACCCGTACCCGCAGCGACAACAAGCGCTCCCCTTGCCCAGACCACAGCAACATATGCGCAAGCCTCAGATTATGGGTACAGCGAGCACAGTTCAGGAAACACTGTTGATACAGATGCTGGAGCTTCGGGATGGCAGTCCGGTGGCTTCACATTGAGCAGAGGGGGCCTGATTGCCATCTGCATCATCGTGGCAGTTGTCGCGTTATTCGGCAGTAAGTCGGACTGGAATCCACGCGGAATTGTGTTGGTGCTAAAATCTGTCCAGTCGTCACTCTGAGCCTCTTCATCATCGCCAAACGCCGCCAATGGACGATGAGACAGACGCTCAAACGTGCCTCGCGACGCTTGACCGGGCGTGGCGGCCAACGCCCAGCAGCTGTAGATAGACAGTCAAGGAGAGCTGGTTTGGCGATGACTGCTCAGCAAGGACACAAGCGAGGTCTAGTGATTGCGGTGAAGGATGTAGAAAAGGCAGGCGGAACCAGGGCTCCTCGAGATAGCGGGAATTGGAGTGAATGGATTAAACGAGATTATAGCTAGCTCGACCTATCGGAAAGTAGCGGTACCTAGTTAAATATTGTTTATAGGTCGAATTAGAAGCCAATAGATTGTACTAAGCTTTGTTAGATTAAGAAATACTAAATACTAGAAATCACTTCTCTACTTAAATTCTTCCTAGACTAATAGTCTAAAAAATAATTCTATTATTATCTCTTTAAAATAGTTGTATAGTCTATTTATAATTAAAATATAGAATCTTACTAGAGACCTATTCTTCTCTAGTATATCTACTTCTAGATAAAATAGAAAATAGTTTATTTCTAATAGTAATTTCTATACTATTTATAAATTAAGTTATTTATTAGTAGAATATCTAATAGATTATCTTAAGTCTAGCTATCTTTAAAAGAGGTTAGTATAGAATTATAAATAAATAGTATTTCTATAGATTCTATAAAATATACTAGTTTTCTATAATTTTATTTAAATACTAGATAATAGTTATATATATACTATAGATATAGAAATAGAGTAAAGCTAGATAATACTTTATCTAATTAAAGTAATTAAAGACAAATATACTTAATTATAGAATTAATATATATATATTAGTAATATATATACTAATCTATTCTTTCTACTATCTTAATAATTTCTTTATCTATTAACTAAGATACCTAATAGTACTATTATTCTTACTTAGGAGGAGGAGGAGGGTAGGAAGTAGGAACAAGAGCCTAGTAAGAGGAAGGAGTAATAGAGATCCTCTCTATATCCTATAGCCTAAACAAACACAAAAGGTAGGGATAGAATCCTATATAGTAGGAAGGAGGCGAAGGGCTTTGTACTAGAGGCTATAGGCTAAGGGCTTTTACCTTCAAAGATATATAGGGATAGCTACTTGTCTAGTAGTTAGAATAGTATAGTAATACAAGAATTTACTACTACTATTATTCTTACTTGCTTCTACTATAGATAGACTATTAGGCTTTCTAAAGTAGAAGGTAATAGCTAAGATATTAGATAGATTATAAGAGTATAGATATAATATAGTAGATATAATAGAATAGTTACTATAGTAAGATAGAGTAATATAAGTAGACGTCCTAGGAGGTTAGGTTAGATTGGGTTCGGGTTAAAACCTAAACCTAATCCAATTTTCTAGATCTAATTTTAGGGAACCGGAAGTTTATCTAGGTTTACCTACAAGAATTAAATAGGTTTATAGCGAAAAATAGAAAGATAGGAATTACGAAATATTAAGATAGAGAAGATTATTATTTATATATACTACTAGTATCGTAGTCCTTAAGGATAGAGTAGTTATTTCTTTCTATAGTATAGTACTAATAGCTATCCTTCTAGTCCTTTATTACTTATAGTAGTTCTTATATAGATTCTTACTAATATCTATATCTCTAATAAAGATACTATAAGGCTTTAGAAGCAAACTTAGTATAACAATATCCTTCTACTAAATAGTAAGATACTTAGTATAAAAAGCTAGTAGGTTAATAGCTATCTAGAGTTAGTATATGTTAAGGAAGTTAGGAAGTAATGTATACTCGAAAAAGGTCGTAAATTATACTTTAGAGGCCTTACGTAAAGCCTCGATAGTATTATACTAGTAGTAGAACTAGACGTCCTAGTAGGTTAGGTATAACCCGAGAAATTAGGTCCGGGTTCGGTTTCTTAGCGGGAACCGGACGATTAGTTTAGGTTCGGGTTCTAGGACCTATACTAATTTCGGGTTAGAATCCGGACTTTTTCCGGATTCTATAAGCGTTACTTAAAAGACTAGCTATACTACCGGCTACATAAAGGAAGCTTCACTTTTGTACTACTTAGTACTCGTCCTATAGTATCTACGTATTGCCTAGGTCGCTATTGCCGTAGAAACCTCGGGTAGGTTACGTTATAAATTTCTAAGCTATATTACTAATTCTTACCTTACGAGAACTTCGATATTAATATCCTATAACGACCGCGCAAGATAGCTTACGATAAGCGTATAGCTTAACCTACTATCCGTAGTAGTACTTAGTAACTACATTAAGGCGACTACGAGCTTAGTAACCGTATCTACGACGAGGACAATAAACCTAACAATCGCGTACCGAGCCTAAAGCGTTATAAGACAAAAGAGGCGTATTCTACATATAGGAAGACTATAGTAGACGTAAAGCGAGTCTTATAAATGTCTAAGACTAAACAAGCCTTAAGAAAGAAGAAAAGAGCTAAGTAAACTATATTCTAACAATAGCTAGAGAAATAGAAGGAGAGACCTAAGTAGGATAAAGCTATATTTTAGTAGAAAAGCAAGGCTAAATAAGAAGAAAAGCTATCTAGTCTAAGACTAGTCTTCTTATAGTAGAGGAATAGAGGGTTAGTATCGCTATAGCTAGCTATATAGCTAGCGTTATTGAATTCATTATTAATCGAATACTAACATAATCTAGGAAAGAGATTAAGGTAAAGGATAAAGAGGATCTATACGATGAATATGCGGTAGTAGATGTTTTAACTAGTATAAGCTTAAAAGAGATAGTACTCGACGATTACCTAATAGAATAGTGCGAATAGAGCGACTCTAATATAAAAGATCTACCTACGGATTCTAAGAACTAGGACTTTATTAATCCGACTTAGCCTCTTACTCTAAGTTATAAAGCTAAGATGTAAGAGGTAGCTAAGGAGCTTTACTACCTAAAATTTCTCGATATCGAGTTTCGCGTAGTATATATGAATTAGTATAAGGCTATTCATTCGATATAGAGAAAGCTATAGATAATTAAGGAGTTTGAGAGGGATGTATAGACTAAGGTCTAGATTAGAAAGCTATTGAAAGTAGTAGGAAATAGTAGAGTTTAGGTATGTCCTTTATAGCCGGCTATATAGCTAGCTATATAGCTAGCTATATAGCCGGCTAAAAAGTTAGGTCTTGCTAACAATTCTATAGAAAGCTTTAAGTTAGGGACGCTTCCCTATACCGTACGAAATCTATACCTACGCTAAGTACGCTGTTATTCGAAACATTAATATATAGGACAAAACCTTTCCGCTATACTTTAGAAGTACGCCTCGCTTAAATTTACTAGGCTACTAGCCTTAGAACTATAATCTCCGCCGCTACTACTTTAAGGATATAGTATACCCGGGACGTAGTAGAGCAAAAGCTCTATACTATTACTTCGATATCGAGAGGAAGTAGCTCGAGGAGACGAGTAGGTACTATAAGATACTAGCTAAGCTAGGCTATAAGGGAATGTTAAAGCTAACGTACCTCTTAACGATATATCTTAGTAATTCGAAGAATGGAATGTATCTTAGCTTAGGGTAAGTAGCTATAGACTATATACGCTCTACTTATATAGTAGTAGATACCGCTAGAGTATAGTAGAAGAGCGAGGATNCTTCGATATCGAGAGGAAGTAGCTCGAGGAGACGAGTAGGTACTATAAGATACTAGCTAAGCTAGGCTATAAGGGAATGTTAAAGCTAACGTACCTCTTAACGATATATCTTAGTAATTCGAAGAATAGAATATATCTTAGCTTAGGGTAAGTAGCCGTAGACTATATACGCTCTACTTATATAGTAGTAGATACCGCTAGAGTATAGTAGAAGAGCGAGGATATAGTTATATAAGATACTAAGTAGATAGGTATAGACTATCTCGTATAGTAGTTCATATAACTACTAAAATAAATATTATAAGTACGCGACTATACATATCGGAATTTCTATCCTTATTACTAGCCTAGCTACCTATATTATTAAAATTATAATATAAGGGAGGTTTTATACGATACATAGCGCTACTACGTAACTACTAATAAGTATTAAGTCGAGTAACTATAAAGTAAGCTAGAAAAACAGCCGGCTACGCGGCTAGCTATAGATAAGTAGCTATTATCTTACCTAGAGTACGCTCGAATAAGTATAGCTAACGGAGCCTCTAACTTTATTTCTAATAAATCCTATCGACGACAATAAAGCTAAGGATAGAAGAGTATAACAAAAGATATAAAGGAAGATCTTATACGATATATAGCGCTACTACGTAACTATCGATAAGTATTAAGTAAAGTAACTAGAAAGTAAGCTAGAAAAACGGCCGGCTATACGGCTAGCTACTAGTAAGTAGCTATTACCTTACCTAGACTATACTCGAATAAGTATAGCTAACGGCGCCCCTAACTCTATTTCTAATAGATTCTTTCGACGACTATAAAATAGAGTTCGCGAGACCCGCCTTTATTATAGGAAGTAAGATTCAATTTAAGGATATATAAAAAGTTATATATAATAAGTTAAAGACTCTCTTCCCTCTCGATAGTCTTAGAATATATACTATTACGCGTACTATCTCTTATATAGGTACTATCGCTTAATAGTCTACTAATCTATCGGTTAGTATAGAGCTAGCTATAGGTAAGTAATTGTTACCTTACCTATACTATACTCGAACAAGTATAGCCTACTACGCCTCTAGTTTCTAATCTTATAATTTTAGAGCGACTTGCGGCGATAGAGCTAAAGATAGTATAGTAGGATTACTAGGTCTATATAGGTATACTAACGGATATCTTAATATATATAGACCGCGTCTACTATACTAATTACCGCTAGCCTTCTATCTTTACTAAGTCTATAGAGCTCTTTCGCGACTAGATCTTACGAGCGCTACTATAACTAAATAGCGACGACCTCCTCGAGTACCTTATAAACCTTATCCTCGACTAGATTTAGATAGACCGAGATAGCGAGGATATATAGCTATATCTTGTTAAGTTAGTCGTATATATACTAGAGGGGCTCTATAATATAGCTAGCTATAGGTAAGTAGCTATTACCTTACCTAGACTATACTCGAACAAGTATAGCTTACGGCGCCTCTAGCTTCGTATCTAAAGAAGTCTATCGATAATAGTAAGAAAGAGTTCGCTATCCTTAATCCTTATACTAGGACGTACTATAGATACGATTTCTTAGCTTAGTAGTAAGCTCGAGTAAGTAATATGGCTAGCTAAAAATTAATAGTAATTCTAGGGATATACTATAATCTATTAATAGCTATAGGATATAGTAAGTAAATAAAGTCGTAACGGTCGCTAGCCGGCTATAGGGCCGGCTATAGGTAAGTAGGTAATACCTTACCTAGACTATACTCGAACAAGTATAGCTTACGGCGCCTCTAGCTTCGTATCTAAAGAATTCTATCGATAACGGTAAGAAAGAGTTCGCTATCTTTAATCTATTTACTAGGGCGTACTATAGATACGATTTCTTAGCTCGGTAGTAAGCTCGAGTAAGTAATACGGCTTAGTAGAATTAAATAGTAATAGTATATTCTTCGCCTATCTAATATTCGCTAGCCGGCTATATAGCTAGCTATAGGTAAGTTACTATTACCTTACCTAGACTATACTCGAGTAAGTATAGCTTATAGCGCTACTAACTTTATTTCTAATAAATTCTATTAACGATAGTAAAAAGGAGTTCGCGAGAGGAACTATAGTATTCGACTTATAGTAAGTAAGATTTTATATAATATATAGCGCTACTTCGCTCGTACCGATATCCCTATTAATCCCTCGATATCTTCGTATAATACTATAATAACGCGTATATTCTATTTATCTAAGCGTAGCCCTAAATTATACGCTACGCCTTCGTATCTACGAAATTATAATACCTCTAAAGAAAGCGTCTACTAGCGGAACTAGCGATAAGTACTAAGTCGAGTAACTAGAAAGTAAGCTAGAAAAACGGCTAGCTTTACGGCTAGCTATAGGTAAGTAGCTATTACCTTACCTATACTATACTCGAACAAGTATAGCTTATAGCCCTACTAGCTTCTTATCTTATAAATCCTATCTACGATAGGGAAAAAGAGTTCTCTATAGATATCGCGCTCTTCTAAGTATATCTCTTTAATATACGAACCTTACGATAGAACGGCTAAGACGGAGTAGGACTTTGCTCTATAGCCGGCCGTATAGCTAGTCGTTTTTTCTATTTATTATAAGCTAGTCGTTAACGTTACTATAATAACGTTTCCTCGTATATATACCTAGTCTTCTTTTATCTATCCCTTTCTTCCTTTTATATCCCTAAAAAATGCCTTTCTATAGAGATACGATTATCGACGACCTAGACGGACCTTTTAGTTCCTTTAACGATAGGAACCGCCGAGATAATAGCTAAGAAGTAGATCGCGAGTCGTCGCTCTCTCTTCCGAGAATACCGTTATTATCTCTACCTATACTAACGCAAATAACAAAACTACGACTTCCTTAGGGTAAGTTAGCCTATATCTCGTCTTAGACTAGTACTAATTATTTTAGCTATAGTACAAACTAACGAATGACCTATTCGTACTAGTAATACTATTAGTCGGAAATAATAGATTCCTTAGAAGAAACCTATAACGAGCCTTCTAACTAAGAGTTCTCGAAAACAACGTAAAGGCTAGTTATAGCCTATAAAGTAGGCGTTAAGACGTAGGAGGAGTATCGCTTTTAAAAGCAATACTAGTAGTAAGAAGTTTAAGTAGAAGTAAGGTATAGTTGCCCTCCGTAAGATTCGGTTCTATTAAAATACTAAAGGCATAGATCTCTTAATAAACAAGCTTCCTTTCTAGTAGCTCGTTAGGGAGATAGTACTAAATTTTAAAGCCGATCTACGCTTTTAGAGTACCGCGATTAAAGCTCTATAGGAAGCGAGCGAGGCGTTCTTAACTATAATATTCGAGTTAGCTAACCTACTCGCAATTTATACTAAAAGGGTAATACTATAGTAGAAGGATATATAGCTTATCGCGAAGATTTAGATACGACTTTTAGGAGAATAATTTTAATAATTCGAGACAATTACTCTTAGTTTTTATTACTATTTCTTCGATACTTTCTATTAAACTATAGCTAGCTATACTACTAGCTACATATCTAGCTCTACTTAAATATCGTATCGAATCCTACCTAGTCGTATATGTATTGTCCTCTAATCTTACTATTATTAAGCTTTATTACGTTATTCGTAGTTATTTCTTACTAGGTTTTTAATACATACTCTCTAACTATAGCTAGCTATACTACCGGCTACATTCTTTAGCTTTACTTATTACTTTAATATTATATCGAGTCTCGTCTAGTCGCGTATATATTTGTTCTACTCTTACTATTATTAAGTAGTCTTACTATTATCGAGGTTCAATTACGTTACTTTCTATTATTTTCTACTTAGTTACCTAGAAACGCCTATAACGACGTTTTTGTTATACTAATCTATAATACAATAGCGTATAATAATAACTTTCTTTAATTCGGTATTTACCTTATATATCGCTACTTCTCTACCTATATCGTACTTCTATACCTTTTATTATATACTTATTATATCTAGAACTACCGGAAAGACCGTCGCTAGCGCCGCTAAGAAGAAGAAGAAAGGCACTACTCGCGTCCTTTATAATAACTATACTACTACGCCTAGTATCTAGAAAAGTACGACCTTTAAGCCCTATAAGATAAATAAGAAGAGAATTGTAGGCATAGCTCGTAGATGCCTAGGTAGTAAGTTCTACTCTTGGTATAGCCGGCCGTATAGCCGGCTATATAGCTAGCCGTAACTAATTATCTTTTAGAAAACGTATTGTAGTAGATTAAGACTACGTAAATGTCTACCGACCTTATAATCCCGCGAGCCCTATTCTAGAGACTAATTAAATAGTTAATCTATAATACTAGTATTACCGGCGCTAGCTAGTTCCGTATTTAGTTTAATACTATCGAGGTATTACGTAAGGCCTCTAAAGTATACCTTACGACTTTCTTCGAGTATATATTATTCCCTAACGTCCTTAATATATACTAACTCTAGATAGCTATTAACCTACTAGTCGTCTATACTAAGCGTATTACTATTTAGTAGAAGGATATTATTATACTAAGTTTGCTTCTAAAGGGCTATAGTATCTTTATTAGAGATATAGACGTTAGCGAGAATCTATATAAGAACTATCGTAAGTAATAAAGGACTAGAAGGGTAGCTATTAGCGCTATACTATAGAAAGAAATAACTACTCTATCCTTAAGGACTACGATACTAGTAGTATATATAGAACAAATAACTACTTTGTCCTTAAGGACTACGATAATAGTAGTATATATAAATAATAATATTCTCTATCTCGATATTTCGCAATTTCTACCTTTCTAATATTTCTATTTTTCGCTATAAACCTATTAAATTTTTAGGTTTAAATCTAGACAAAGTTCCGGTTCCCTAAGATTAGACCTAGACAAATAGGTTAGGTTCGGTTTTAAATCTAAACCTAATCCGAACTAACCTACTAGGACGTCTAAGACATTATATCTAGTATATTCGAAGAGTTTCTACGTCCTCGGGCCTTAATATTACTATAGGCAATAATATAAGAAGTTACTAAAGTTTAAGAAGTATTCTACGTCTCGAATATACCTCTTAATATAGTACTTTAAGTAGTTAAAGGTCTATTCGATAGGATTCAAATCCGGTAAGTATAGAGATAGGTATTCGAGTTAGTAACTAGCTAACAATATTGCCTCCCTTACCTCTAAGCTATAGTAGATACTAGTATTATCTATTATAAAGATTATCGGTAGATAGCCTTTAAGATAAGGTATTACCTATTTAGTTAACTAAGCAACGAAGATCTCTTAAGTTATTAAGCCTTATCGACTAATCGTATAAGGTAGATAGCTATTAATAGTAAAAGCGGGTAGTATAGACTACCTTACTTCTCGCTACGTATACCCGAAATCTCTATAGTTAATATCCTTTAGAGACTAACTATACTTCTACTAACTAGTCTTCTAATTATAGATAGTCTCGTCGATAAAGACTAACCTATCTACTAGCTATTTAGCGTACCTAAACATCTATAGAGTCCTTAGTAATAGGTTATACTCCTTCGCCTTCCTTTATATCGACTTACCTAGACGTATTCTATATCTTATAATACCTTAGAAACGGCTATACCGCTACTTTATAGCGACAAATTTAGCTTCAAAATGTACTATATACGTAGGTACGTAGAAGAGAGGAAGATATGCTATTCTACGAGCAAAGTGCCTAACAAAATTAGTAGCGGTAGGCTGCTTGGTACGCGTAGGCTTCCCCGCGGCCGAGTGATAGGTAAAAGCCAACCCTTAGTATTGTCCTAAGGCCGACATC
This sequence comes from Pseudocercospora musae, assembly GCA_001578225.1. Lineage (NCBI taxonomy): Eukaryota > Fungi > Ascomycota > Dothideomycetes > Mycosphaerellales > Mycosphaerellaceae > Pseudocercospora > Pseudocercospora musae. Next base: position 7,431 of record LFZO01001015.1, on the reverse strand, counting down.
TTGTTAATATGGTTTGCCGCCGCCTAGATATAGTGGAAGCGCTAAGCATTATCTAGCGACTAATTTGCCCTCATTTAGTAGCCTACTCGCGGTAAGATTAGCAACTAAAAATCTGCTCTTGGTGAAATCAAAGCTAAATTTAGCTGAAACTAATAAACGACTTTCTCTTCCCTTGCTCTCTACCACACCATCATATGCAATGCCGCCAGCTTGAGCTTCCTGTACATTCGAAGACTCACTGCGGCAAGACGCATCGCGTGTGGGTGAGCCATGCCATGTCACATCTGTGCCGCTGCCTAAGAGCCAAATCCACCAGTGTCGGTCCTGGGACGCCGCACACGTGAGTACGAGACAGACAGGGTGCCGAGGTGATGGATCTAGCATGGAGTATCTGACACCTGTTGCGGAGGCCCGTCGAGGTGCTGGAGGACCTGACGATCGATCTGAGCTCTCCTGCTACCATGGTGTTGAAGACGAAGAACAGGTGATGCGTCTAGGGAGCGAAGGAGTCATGGGACTAAGGGGATGATGATGTCTTTGCATTGTCGACCGGCCATTTGTGCGCACGAGCATATAATCGGAGGTGAGCTAGATGGACGGACGAATGCGCAAGACGCAGATCCTTCCTGTCGAGCAATGCGCTTTTGCAGCTCGCCTGTCGTCAGGAAGATAATCTCCACTTGGACAGGAAATGGGAAGCGGCGTCTGGGAGGAGTGTCTGCGGATATCAATCTTGCTTTGCCAGTGAACGTATGGAAAATGGTATGTTTCCAGCGCTGCGGTGTCCGAGTTGATCTTCTCCATCCGCCCAGATGTGCTAGATAGCCATGCTGCTCTTTTCACACATTCGGACTCGCTCTATGCCACCCACGGAACATGCACCGTAACAATGCTCGTTCTCATTCTCGTCTGCACTGGACCGCAGCTGCCCAGCTCTTGTCGCGTTCCCATCTCCAAGGACCACAGCCCATAGCCAGATCGTGCTGTCGTAGACGTGCAACAGTACTAGTGGTGAACGTGGGTTGAGAGAATGCGAGTGTAGTTGTCGTTGGTGATAGCAAGGTAGCCCGCTGAAGGTGTCCCTCCTCTCGTCTCTGCAACAACATCTCTCATCCAGGCAATGAACTACGAAAGGAAACAGCACGAGATACGGAACATGCGACGATTGACTACTTGGAATCCGTGAAAGAGTGGTGCTTTGGCCCTTCATATCGTCAATCGTCGATGCCATACTTGATGAGCCTCGTGGAAATACTTGCCATCATCTCCAAACGCGGTACGTCTGCTCTGCTCCGCTGTCCATGGTGCACTTCGACCTTGCTCACTGATCAGTGCGCCCTTTCTCAATCTGCAAAAGGAAGCGATGCAGTTTGTGACCGTGAGCAGAGAGCACCGAGAACACCACACCACCAATGCCTATCTTCGGTCTGAATGCGAACAATGTATCTGCTTCCATGGCCCCGATAAGACTCCGTTCTCGCTAATCTCGGCACGCCATGTCTTCCAAGGACAGGCACGTGAAGACCAGGAGACCTGCGTGCTTGCGTGCCCGCTTGCCGGTAGCAAGGTCAGGCCTCCATCAGAACAGAGGATCGCGGCTACAAGGTGACATCAAGACTGTCCAACTAGCAGAGCTCTTCGAAGCCACCGAAAGGACATGTTGCAAGGCGTACCGCCATAATCGCGATCTGTCTGATGTCACGCGGACATCTTGAGGGCTCAGGCACTCTCACAGCTTGTAGATGAGTTGTCAGGTAAGAGCTGAATGCAAGGCGCCGCGCTTCGACGTCAACATGCCTTCTGAGGCAGAGATGAAGAGGGAAGCTTTTGGCAAAGCACAAGCCTTCCCCGCCCCGGAGACGTATTAGGCACCTTTAGTAGAAGGTTTGTAATGGCAGTTGCGATCCGTGCACGCGGCAGTGGCACGCACTAGTATACTAGTATGTGAATAAACTCTAATAGGTTATCCGTACGTAAAGGATTAAATAAATAAAAGTATAGGTAATACCTTAGTCTTAACCTATTACCTATATATACTTATATAATCAAAATTACGCTAATTAGACCCTATACTAGCCCCTAGATAGTTAAGTAAAGGAGTATACTAGCCCCTTGGCGTAGTGGTTTAAACCCTATCCTAAGCCTCTATTAAATACCTCTCTACTAGTATAGTACCTATTATATACTAACCGCTATATAACCCCTATCTATATATGTAATAGCGGAGAGTTTAGTAAGAGGTATATAAAGGTCGACGGGCGGCTACTAGTACTTATATAGGTCCCTTAGCCTATATACAATTATACTAAGAGCCGTTATAGGAGGAGATCTTAGGAAAGAGTAATATAATTAGAACTAAGTCTATATCTCGAAAGAGGTATATATTAAGCCCCTAAGAATACAGAAAGTACTTAGAAGCTTGGATTAGTTAGCGAATGCCCCCTATTTGAAGCTCCTTAGTATTATAGCGATTCCTATTACGCTAATATATATCCTACCTAGAATTACTATCCTTCTCGACTATAATTTCGACTTTATATAGAGCGATCTATATCCTCGCTTAGGTCCTTCCTTCTATACGCTACTAGCTATATTCCGAGACTATTATAGTTAACCTACGCTATATAGTCTAACTCTATTAGTTAATAGTTAAACTATCTATTAGCTAGTAGCTAATTAAGGCTATAGAGTAAGTAAACTAGTTACTACTATACTAGTCGAATAGTTAGTTTCTATACTAGTCGAGCTACTAATTAAGGAGCCTATTTCTACGCTAATCTCTAAGCCGATTAATACTTAATCTTCTACCTAATCTTCGACTAACTAACTATTATAAGATAATATAATCGCCGCTTCTATAGTAGAAGCTAATACTACTAACAATACTCGAGTCTATAGACATAGCTATATCTTACTAGACTATAAGCTTACTATCGTTAAAGTTACTATAGCGATCGCTTACAAACGGGTCTCTAGTAAGATCCGCTAGTAGAATACTAAGCTAAAGACTATTACGATAGCTTATTAGCCTCGAGATAAGCTAACTATTAGTAACGCTTCTATCGTTCTACGTCGACTAGTCTACTAGCGTATAGAAGCTAGGCGTACTATCGAAGTAGCTTCTAGAGCGGTTATTATAGATATACTAGTAGATTAATTACTAGATAAAGCGATCGATACTATATTCTAGCTCGATAAGATATAGCGAGAGAGGATATTATAGCCCTAAGAATTAAGAGTCTTTAACGCTCTAGTATAGAATATACGAGATAATATACTATCGATACTATCGTAGTAGTCTAGTAATAAAGTAAGGATACCTATACTAATACCGAGAGCTCTAACTAAACTATCTCTAGATCTAAATCTACTATTAACTCCTTAGCGTATAGAGATTATCGACTTGAGTACGCTAAGTACTAGTAACAATAGTAATACTATATAGCTTACTAAGCGTCGTTAATTAGACTTCGAGTCTAAACGGCTTTAGTATAGCTCGTAGATATAAGGTACTATACTTAAGGAGGTACTATTACCTATGTTTAAGACGTTAAGAATACTAGCTAAAGGACGTAGTATAAGACGAAGATTATCGTCTATAGGTACCTCTACTAGTAGCGTCGATAGCGAGGGACTCTATATACTAAGTCCTACTAGATATATAAGCGCTATCGGCGGTATTAACGACGGGCTCGAGATAAGAGTTAATACCGCTATTAGAGACGTTAAGCTAAAGATAGTACGTTAATTAGATATAGTCTAGTCTAGTATCTAGGCCTTGTCTATAACTATTACTTCTTCGTTACTATATCGACCTTTACCGCTATCTTAAATAGTCGCTTCTAATAGTATTATAGGAAGTTAAATAGACCCGCTAGACTACGATAACGATAGCGACGGCTTCGTAGACCTTAATACTATCGAGGAAGAGATATTCTCGTAGATAATTTAATCTATTAGGGTTAGGGTTAGGGTTAGGGTTAGAGTTATAAGGGAGCAATTATCGTATTCTTATTATTAAGAATATTGTAATAAAATTACTTAATCGATATCTTCCTTTATAAGTATCTATTCGAAATCGTAGCTTAGTTCGGTATAAGAGTACTAAGACTCTCTATACTATATAAAATCGTAGGATTAGAGCTCGAACGACGAACGCTATATCGATAGTAGTAAGGACTCGTAAAATGGGATAGGTATTATAGTATATAACTCTAGGTAATACGAAAAGCTAAGCTTTTATCGCTTAGTAAGTAGGCGTCGACCTTCTACGACTTACTATATAATAACGTATTACTCGTTTTCGTTCGTTTTTAGATAATAATACGTACTATATACTAAAGAATATAGTATATAGAATAGTATAGAAAATTACTAATATTGTTATTATATTTAAAGTTACAAAGTATCTTATATAATATACCGCGCGCTAGTATAGATATACCTATATCTATCTATTTCCTTTATATTTAACCTCTATCTCCTAGTTTAATCTTCTCTCGTTATATTAATAACCTTAATCTCGTCCGTCTTATAGTCTAGTATAATCGTCCGACTATATCTAAACAAAGCGCTACTATCGAATACCTTATTACTAGCCTAAAAGTCTACTCCGAAGTTCCTACTATAGCGTAGAAGGTCGCTATCGTTAGTTTAAGCTATAGGTATTATAGGTAGGGATAGTAGGTTAGTAAGATACTCGCGTATACTTAGAGGGATTACCTTATATAGTCGACTAATCTTATTCTTACTACGATAACAAGTAAGGCAATTAGTAAGTAGTATAGCGACAAGATATATCGCTCTAACTAGTATTAACTCGACTCGGAGCCTATAGAAGTACTTTATTAACTCGAAGTTATTAATAACCTTAGTAAACCCCTATTCTACTAACTAGCGTATAGTACTTATCTCCTTTACCGCTATAGCTTCGTTAGTATTACGAAACTTGCCGTTCGTCGTCTTCTAACTTCCTATAATACTATTAAGGATATTATAAGCCTAATTACTATATAAGAATATCCGCTCGTCGAATAGTATTAGGGGCTAGGTATATAGTAATATATAGAATACCCGCCTAATCGATAACATAGTAGGTAGTAGAACTAACAAGTGCCTCCTAAAAGGATTACGTAGAGCGCTAGGTTAAAAAGGCTATGCGAGTTACGTGCGTCTAGCGTACGCCCCTAGCGCGTACCGCTTGGTATACTTAGGGCTTAGTAAGAGACCTTACCTTATTGAGGTCCTTATAATTATCCCCTTTCTCCTAGTATAGCTATCCCTAGCTATAGACAAACCTAACTCCTCGTTAAGCTATCCTATATACGTATTCTCTCACGCCTCTAGCGCTTCGAATACGCTTAGCGTACGTTACTACCTCGGGTAGCTCGTTACTACGCGAAAACTCTTCGTTATTATATAGTAGAATTTTCATGTTTACTACTAGTAACGTTACTAGGTAGGTCTAGCGTATTCCTAAGAACGTATTAATTGTTATTATCGGTAACTAGGTAGCCCGTATATAAGTAGTATCTATAGTCTATCTAAAAACTTCCCCTATTTCTAAGCTTTCTACTAGTACCGCGCTAGTACCTCGCTAGTACTATACAAGCTCCTCTTACGTCCTAACTAACAATTTTTATACTACTCTTAGTATAGACCTAGCTAGTACTCTAGTTGCGGTACGTAAGCGCCCTATCGCTAGTCCTACTACCCTAGTTATAGCTAGTAAGAGATTTAGGCCTAATATAGAAGGTTATAGTAGATACTTCTAGTATATAACTACTAATAGTAAGAATAATCCCTACGCGCTCCTCGTACGCGTCTCGTAACTAACTCGCTATAGAGGATCTAAATAATATATATATTAGGGATAATATATACCCTACTACTAAGAAGAAGTACTAGAGATATACTAAGGGGCACTATCCCTATAAGCTAGTTATAGTACTATACCTCGTCGCGCTACTCTAGCGTATACGCGTAGCTCGCGCTAAGCGCGCTACTTACGACCTAGATAACCCTAAGTATAGGGGTAATCCTATCTAGGCTTAGAGTAACCTTAATGAGATCTAGTAGCGTCTAGACGTATACGTAGACCGTACGTATCGCTTTCTCTTCGTATATATCGCGTCTACTAATCGCCTAGCTTTTCTAGAGGTTAAGAAATCTCTTAATAGCTACTACCGCAATAAGAACAAGATTACTAGCGATAGTACGCTACTTAAGCGCAACTACGGCGTAGGCATTACGCTAGCGACTAGCAATAGTCTAGACTTAGTAGCTATCCTAGAGCGTATCAATTTTAACCTTTCTAGTTTAGTAGAGATTGGCCGCTAGGTACGCATTATTCTTATATTCCTATCGCCTATTAAGCGTATACTAACCGCGATAGAACCTCGCCCTAAAGGGCGTACATACTACTATAGTAGTAGTCGATACTACTATAGGCTTCCTACCTATACCTAAGGAGGTAGAGGGTACTAATAGTTACGAGAGTAACTAGCTACTCGTAGCTAGTCTATAGGTTATACGCCTACGGTACGCAAGCGTCGCGAACGTATTATTTTCTTTTATTCTAAGTTAGGCTAAATACCTATATTAATAGCGAAACGAGTATATATCTATTAACCTTGTCTTATCTCGTTCTTATATTCTCCGACTACGTCCTACTTACGCCTCGAATACGTTAAGCACTACTAAGTCTTCTATATATTCTGCTAGTTCCTAAGTATTATATTCCTCTAGCTAGCCTACCTATCTAACAAGGTAGTAAGTCTCTCCCTTCTATACCTTCTTCTTTACGATTTCTTCTACGCGCTACTTATCCGTATCCTCTACGACTAGTATACTAACCTTATATTCCTCGCCTTCGCGCCCTTTCTAAGGCTCGAGTAGGGATATATAGAAAACATTGTAGATTCTCGTACGAGTAGGTAGCGCTAAGCGATACGCCTATACTCCTATTACGTCGATAATGCGAAACGGGCCGAGATACTTTAGGCTAAGCTTCTTCTTTAGTAGATCTAGTCTAATATTCTTAGATAACAATAGTACTAAATCGCTAATATTATACTTCTAAGCCTTATAGTTAGCATTATAGTACTTGGCTTAGTATTCTACTATAGTCTTCTAGCGCTACGTAAGCGTCTCGTACGCTTTTCGTAGTCTTTCTATAGTATCGATCGCCGCTAGTACCCTTCCTTCGGATAGCTCGTCCCGAGCTATAGGTAACGATATAGGAGCAATATCCGGATTATATCTATATAGTATACGGAAGGGGCTTATGCGTAGCGTAGGATATACGCTATTATTATACGCGAACTCTACCTACGAGAGCTAAGACGCCTAGTCTACCTAGTTATTAGAACAATAATATCTTAGGTACTATTCTAGCGTCTAGTTAGTACGTTTAGTCTACCCGTTAGTCTA
>LFZO01001014.1:0-17376 GCA_001578225.1 Pseudocercospora musae | reverse complement strand
TTCGGCCGCTACCTCCTAACTATTTCCCCTTAAAGCCTACGAATTGCGATTTATTAGATTAGAAACTAGAGGGGCTATAGGCTATACTTATACGAGTATAGTATAGGTAAGGTAATAGCTACTTACTATAGCCGGCTATATAGCTAGCTAGCGACTATAGGATAAATAGAGTATATATAGTAGAGTAGGTAGCGTACTTTATTAAAAACTCGTATAGTTAGCTCTCGGGTTAGTATAATAATAAGGATAACTAACTATGTATAGATAGCGACTTATATCTATATATAGTGCCCGGAGCTCGGTATAGATCTAAGGGACTTTACCTAGCTAGCTATAAGGCCGGCTATATCAATTTCATCTACCTTACTATCTATAGATTATCTTTTTAGGATTCCTATCTAGATCCCCTTAATATCGCTTCCGCTTTCGCTTCGAGGGCTTATTGCCTTCCTCCTCGTTATTACTAATTAATTAGATAGAAGGGCTAAATCGAGTATCTTCTTCCTTATCCTAGTTCTTACTCTTCTCTTCCTCTATCCTCGCTTCCTCTCTAAGTAAGTTATCTAACGTTATAGTATAAGGGTTATTCTTCCCTTAACGTTTCCTCTATATAAGAAAATTCCGATTAATTATAATTATCTTAAAGACGGTCGGACTATATATTCGATTGTATCGGTACTAATACTACCTAATACTAAACGAGTACTCTATCCTAATTCCTACCTTAAGGATTACTAGAATATCTCGAGTAACTATAGCGACTATTAGATAACTATCGGCGATTCGAGACTATATTCCTAATATATTATCCTCTAAGAAATCGTTTATAAGATAGGATAAATCTAATTCTCGTTAGCTTACGGCTTAGGATATCGACTATACTAATAGTAGTACTTACTTTACCTTTAATATATCTCGAGTTCGTCTAGAGCTTCCCTTGCCTCGATCTCGTCCTATTCTAGGGCCTAGATACTAAATATAAATAACGTTCGCGATTTCTTAACCTTCTTCCGCTATTGCTACTCCTTAGCTCTATATACTACATAATTAGAGTATTCCTCGATAAGCTCCTTTAATATCGACTAGTTGTATTCTTCCTATTTTAGTTCGTCCTTCTACTCGTCCTATTACTAGAATTTAGTCTTCTATATTAGATAAAGAAGGACCATAATACTATAGATATCGCCGAAGGTCTCGAAAGTAGCTAAATAATATTTATTAAGCCTTTGTTCTAACGCTATAAGTACCTTTATTATAGTAACCTTCTAAGGAATACTCTTTTTGCTTAGCTTCTTTATAGATCGATCTAGTTCGTTAAAGAGCTAGTTATAATATCTAAATACCTAATAGATCGTTAGTCCTTGGATTCTACTTATTATGTTCGTAACAATAGCGTATAGCCTTATAATCGAAACAAGATATTCGGCCTATCTCTATTCCGCCTCGGTTAAGGCTAGCTATTCGATACCTTAATCAATATAGTACTAGTCTACTATATAGCGTAGTTTGCATATTCGGACTAGTATATAGAACGAGGAGTCGAATCTAGTCTTAACGTTCTAGGTTAATCGGAGTGTTCGTTTCGGAGGCTAGGATTACTATTTCTTATACTAAGCGATACTTTTACTATTAATCTATAGCTTGTCTAGGAGATTTATCTAGATAAGTACGAACGCGTACTACTACTACGAGCTAGAGTTACTATGGATTGCCGTCCTATAAATCTAGATTAGTTAGTTAAGAAAACTAGTAGCCGGCTATATAGCTAGCTATAAGTACTAGCTATACTTACTTTATAAATAACTATAGTAAGACTCTATTCCTTAGAAGCTTTTATAGCTACCTTCAAAGTGCTTAGCTTATCCTATACTTTCTTTTCGTCTAATATCTTCTACTACTCGTCGTTCTAAGGTACTAGCTTTAATTTCGTAAATAGTGCCTAGATAGCGATTTATACTACGTATACTAGATAGGGAAACTTCTTAGGAGAGGGAATTGTTACTCTCGCGTCGAATATTAGGTCCGTATCTATCGACTCTATCGCGAGACTAGTAGGGTCCTTAGATCTAGAATCGTTCTTATATTCCTCGTTAGTATCCTCTAATAGCCCGATAGATAGTATTAATTGTATTATAATAGTTTAACTAAGTTTCTCGACGGCTTCTCGTCTATAATTAGAATTAGTATAAGATAACTACTAAGAAGGCTATCTACAAGTTTTCATAGAGCGTTTTATTATTACTTACGTTGTTTATCGTAATAGTAATTAGTTTAGTATAAACCCTAACTTACTCTAGCGCTTTTTCTACTAAACCTACTATATTCGCTCTAGAGTAAACTCCTATAATTTTAGGGAATCCGATTATTAACTCGTAGTATTTCTATTACTTATCGATAAAGTAAAGCATAATAGAGAGGAATAATACTTATATCGTTCTATTTAACTAGCCGTTAATTGCGATTGCTATCTAGTTAGCTAGCCCTACTAGATCCTTAATCTCTTTAATAGCGCTCTCTATATTTTATACGAAATTACTACGTTAAGTACTCGCCGAGAGAAACGAGGATAGATTGTTAGTAAGGTAGTAGTACGTTTTTTAGACCGATTCCCTCTCGAAGAAGTCTTCTAGAAGTCCGTTAACGATAATTATCTCGTTAGCTAGTTAATGAAAATCCTCGAGACTATACTTATTAGCGTTAACTATATATATATCCTTCTTTCCTTACTATAGAATTATTAGACTTATTCATAATATCCTAAGTACTTAGCATATAGCTAGCTATATAGCTAGCTATAGGGGAGTACTCTTACCTTAGTACGAAATTCGGTATCTACCTCGTCCTATCGATCCTTCTATACTAAACGACATTTTTAAGTCTTTAAATACTTCGTAGTAGTAGTATTGCCGTCCCTAATTAATAGATACTTTATAACTAGCCTATAGAACTTGTATATTACTACCGGCTAGCCCTTAAGCCTATCGAGTACGATAACCGTCCTATATACTACTCCTTTAATTAAATACTTCTAGATAAAACTATTCCTATCCTTACTCCCCTAATTAACTAGGAACTTCTAGATATTCCGTAGCCTCCGAAGCGAGGTATAACTAGAGCTTTTTACTACATTCTACTAGGTCTCTCGAACCTATTAATGAAAAGGCTCGTAATATTCCTTCTTCTAGATATAAACATTATCCCGTTTATCGAAGATCGCTAGATTAATTACTAATAGGGCCCTTAATTAAGTATTCTCGGAAGAGAAGAGATTTCGTTAGGCTATCGATATCGACGATTAACGAGAACGCTAACTATCTCTACTAAAGGACTAAGCCCCTACTAGACTACTTCTTGTTCGAATAGTCGATAGTAAGGGATTGTTTCGTCTTCGTAGAGGACTTTNAACCGTCCTATATACTACTCCTTTAGTTAAATACTTCTAGATAAAACTATTCCTATCCTTACTCCCCTAATTAACTAGGAACTTCTAGATATTCCGTAGCCTCCGAAGCGAGGTATAACTAGAGCTTTTTACTACATTCTACTAGGTCTCTCGAACCTATTAATGAAAAGGCTCGTAATATTCCTTCTTCTAGATATAAACATTATCCCGTTTATCGAAGATCGCTAGATTAATTACTAATAGGGCCCTTAATTAAGTATTCTCGGAAGAGAAGAGATTTCGTTAGGCTATCGATATCGACGATTAACAAGAACGCTAATTATCTCTACTAAAGGACTAAGCCCCTACTAGACTACTTCTTGTTCGAATAGTTAATAGTAAGGGATTGTTTCGTCTTCGTAGAGGACTTTAGATAGATAGACTTAAAGCTCTATTATTTCCTTATTATCCTTAAGATCTAGTCCATACTCTTAATAACTATCTAGAGCAAGATTGCGACGCTATTATTCGTTAGCTTAGTAATAAACGAGTATTTAGGATAGTAGGAATAGTAAGGAGGTTAGTATTTAGAGGCATAGTAGCTTGTAGATATAAGAGAATAGCGACTTAGATATTAACGACCGAGAGTCCTAAGGAGCTTTAATAGTCTAGTAGATTACTCTTAAAGTAAGAAAGAAAGTTAATAAAGTCCGAACTATAATATAAAATTATAGATAGCTAGATACGAGATATAATTTCAATAATATAGGTAGCTAGGCTAGTAATAAGGATAGAAATTCCGATATATATAGTCGCGTACTTATAATATTTATTTTAGTAGTTATATAAACTACTATGCGAGCTAGTCTATACCTATCTACTCGGTATCTTATATAACTATATCCTCGCTCTTCTACTATACTCTAGTAATATCTACTACTATATAAGTAGATCGTATATAGTCTACGGCTACTTGCCCTAAGCTAAGATACATTCTATTCTTCGAATTACTAAGACATATCGTTAAGAGGTACGTTAGCTTTAATATTCCCTTATAGCCTAGCTTAGCTAGTATTTTATAGTACCTACTCGTCTCCTCGAGCTACTTCCTCTCAATATCGAAGCAATAGTATAGAGCTTTTGCTCTACTACGTCCCGGATATACTATATCCTTAAAGTATTAGCGGCGGAGATTATAGTTCTAAGGCTAGTAGCCTAGTAAATTTAAGCGAGGCGTACTTCTAAAGTATAGTAGAAAGGTTTTGTCCTATATATTAATATTTCGAATAACGGCACACTTAGCGTAGGTATAGATTTCGTGTAGTATAGGGAAGCGTCCCTAACTTAAAGCTTTCTATAGAATTGTTAGCAAGACCTAACTTTTTAGCTAGCTATATAGCTAGCTATATAGCCGGCTATATAGCCGGCTATAAAGGATATACCTAATCTCTACTATTTCCTACTACTTTCAATAGCTTTCTAATCTAGACCTTAGTCTATATATCCCTCTCAAACTCCTTAATTGCCTATAGCTTTCTCTATATCGAATGAACGGCCTTATACTAATATATATATACTATGCGAAACTCGATATCGAGAAATTTTAGGTAGTAAAGCTCCTTAGCTACCTCTTACATCTTGGCTTTATAACTTAGAGTAAGAGGCTAAGTCGGATTAATAAAGTCCTAGTTCTTAGAATCTACGGATAGATCTTTTATGTTAGAGTCGCTCTATTTGTACTATTCTATTAGGTAATCGTCGAGTACTATCTCTTTTAAGCTTACGCTAGTTAAAACATCTACTACCGCATATTTATCGTATAGATCCTCTTTATCCTTTACCTTAATCTCTTTCCTAGATTATGTTAGTATTCGATTAATAATGAACTTAATAAGGCCGGCTATATAGCCGGCTATAGCGATACTAACCCTCTATTCCTCTACTATAAGAAGACTAGTCTTAGACTAGATAGCTTCTCTTCTTGTTCGGCCTTCCTTTTCTACTAAAATATAGCTTTATCCTACTTAGGTCTCTCCTTCTACTTCTCTAGCTACTATTAGAATATAATTTACTTAGCTCTTTTCTTCTTTCTTAAGGCTTATTTAGTCTTAGATATTTGTAAGACTCGCTTTACGTCTACTATAGTCTTCCTATATATAGAATACGCCTCTTTTATCTTACGACACTTTAGGCTCGGTACGCGATTATTAGGTTCATTATCCTCGTCGTAGATACGGTTACTAAGCTCGTAGTCGCCTTAATATAGTTACTAAGTACTACTATAGATAGTAGGTTAAGCTATATACTTATTACGAGCTATCTTGCGTAGTTATTATAGGATGTTAATATCGAAGTTTTCGCGAGGTAAGAATTAGTAATATAGCTTAGAAATTTATAACGTAACCTACCTAAGGTTTCTACGGCAATAGCGACCTAGGCGATACGTAGATACTATAGGACGAGTACTAAGTAGTATAAAAGTAAAGCTTCCTTTATATAGCCGGTAGTGTAGCCGGTCTTCTAAGTAACGCTTATAGAACCCGGAAAAAGTCCGGGTTCTAACCCGAAATTAGTATAGGTCCTAGAACCCGAACCTAAACCAATTGTCCGGTTCCTACTAAGAAACCAAACCCGGATCCAATTTTTTTCTCGCATTGTACCTAACCTACTAGGACGTCTAGGTAGGAGAGATTTAGCTCTATCGGCGACGTCGTCGCCTCTAGGTTTGTAGCTAGTACTACGTATAGGTAGTCTCCTTCGCTAGCTAATAGAAATATATAGAAGAACCTCTAAACCCTTATAGACGATATCTAAAAGGTACTAGACGCTCCCTAGGCCCTAGACTTCCTATCCCTCCTCTCCCTTCTCTAAAGGGCCTAGACCTAACTCCTATACTAACTTAAGAATACTAATACTATTAATATCCTCTAAACCTATATATGGAACCTCTAAACTCCTCTAAAGATAACCGAACTAAGAATATAGATATAGGCTATCTCTTAAGTCTAGCTAGCTATACTAAGTATATAGAGGATTTCTCTAGAAAGTTATATAATTACTATAAGGATTAGTTATAAGGTAGAGTAAGAAAGAATAAAGGGCCTTAATAACTAAGAGATATTATAGGGACTTAAAAACCTAAGGGTAATCGCTATTAAGAAACTAGAGAGTAGTAACCTAAGAGTTTTTATAGTATCTAAGCCTACTAAAGACAAGTTAATAAGTAAACTAGGATAGATATAAAAGATACTCCCTAGTACTATAGTAGAGGTCCTAATATACTAGGTACTAAGCTATAGTCCTAGGACTATAGGATTTAACCCTAAGGACCTAAGCTATATCTATAAGATCTAGGAAGAGAAAAGAAGACTCTACCCGAACCTAAAGATATCCTAGGCTAGGAAAGGCAAGATATACACTTCTATTATCCTAAGTATATAGAGCTCGGCTTAGGCAAGGGAAATTATATAGAAAGGACTAGTATCCTAAGGTATCCTCCTTACTATAGAGGAGTTAATGCCTTAAGTATAGACAATTTAGGCATATTGCAAAGCACTATAGGGCTAAATAGGTATATAGAAAATGCGTAGGACTATATCGAATAGATAAATACTAAGGAATACTAAAGAAATATAGTAATTGTTAGGATACCTATATAGTATAGTTATTGTTATATAAGGTAAAACAAGTAGCTATTACTAAAGCAAGGGCATTTAGGGCCTAAGTAACTAAGAGTTAGAGCTACCTAACCTACCTAAAAGACCTAAAGGACTTAGAAGGATAGACAATAATTAGATCTAAAAGAAAAGTAACTAGAAACATAAGCCTAGACTAGGACATAGACAATAGGTTAAGGAGGCTACTAGGGAGACTAGTAGGTACAAACTCTACTACCCTAGTAGATAGATTATAAAATAACAAAATCTCTTTCCTATTCCTCCTAGCTATAGGTTAGGAAGGATAACTAAGCTAGAGCTAAAGCTATAAAGTAATAGAAGACATATAGGTATACTAGAATACCTAGAATAAATAATAGCCGAGGGAAGCTTACTATCCTATAGTATAAAGAAGATCTAGATCCTATTCCTTTAATAGCTAGACCTAAAGACTTATTAGATAGTTATAATCTAGGAACTATAGATTAGCCCCTCTAGTAAGAAAATAGTAGTATACCTAGGATACTATACTATACTCCTAGGTATAGTATATCTAAGGGTTACTATATATATCTCTAAAGAAATTAGTATATAAGTATAGAATACAAGAGAATACTCTAGAGACATAATTATAAGTAGACTCTATATAGGAGATAGATAGATTAATATCCTTAATTACTATAATCTATCTAGCCCTACTAGAGACTATACCCTAGGTACTCTTCTACTAGTAGAGGATATAATCTAGAGGAAGGAAGAAGAGGAGATTATCCTTCTTAGGGACTTTAACCTATACTATCCTAGATAGGGAGGGAACAATACCTAAAATTAATATTAGGCATTAGACTACCTTATTATAATTATAGAAGAGGCCTACCTTAATCTACTACTAGAGCTAGGTACTATTATATAGGAGACTCTTAGAAGCTACTAGATCCTAGACCTAGTAATTAGGACTATAGGAATCTAATAAAATGTATAGGAGTATAGAACAAGAATATACCTAGAAATAGGATTAGACTATATACTAATCTAAACTACAATCCTATAGGCTTAGACTCGTAATAGAGCCTAGGTATAGAGACCTTAATAGAAAAAGGTAGATTAGGATAGGATTAGGGAAAGGGTAAGGAGGGAAGTAAAAGAAATCTCTACTAAAGTAATGGATATATCCTAATAGCTTAATATAATAGCCTAAGAGATATAGGAGATACTTACTAAGGTAACCTAAGAGGACATCCTAAAGGCTAAGTCCTCTAAGTATACTAAAATAACCTAGTTAAGGGAGTATAGTAAAGTAGTAAAAAGGATAAGATACCTAAAGAGGAAGTAGAGCTAGGAAAGAATAGGAGGGAGCCTAGTAGTATACCTAGTAGCCTTATAGGCTAAGGGCAAATAGATTAGGAAAGATAGGAACCTAGGCTAGAGAGCTATAGTTAAGGAAATTACTAAAGACCCGAAAAAGATATAGAAGCTAGCTAGGTAGGCTAGGGAAGAGGTAGGCTAAAGGAATCCCCTTCTATAGTTCCTAGAGATCTAGGACAAAAATAGTACTATATAAGTAGAGAACTAGGGAAAGGTAGACACACTAGCCTAATACTTCTTCCTAGAACTAAGGAAGGCTAACCTAGAAGATATATAAGGTATATTCTACCTAAGACTATTCTAGATAGAAGAAGAAGTTATACTAAGAGAACTCTAGAAGATACTTAATATACTTCCTAATAGTAAAGCCCTAGGACCTAACTAGATCCTTAACCTACTACTTAAGGAATATAGGTAGGAACTTAGATCCCTACTATGCTAGTTCTTTATAGTATGCCTATAATAGGGATACTATCCTAAACCTTTTAAATACTCTATTATAGTTATCCTAAAGAAACTATAGAAGCTAGACTATACTAAGCTAGGAGTATATAGACCTATAGTACTACTAAACACCTTAGTAAAGGTCCTAGAGGCTATCGTTATAAGGAGGATAAGCAAATAGGCTAAAGAAAGAGACCTTCTTCCCTAATCCTAGATAGGAGCTAGACTAGGGAGATCTACTATATTAGCCCTAGAGCTAATAATAGAATAGGTCTAGATAGTCTAGAGAATAGACCTAATAATAGTAGCTTTAATACTTTGCCTAGATATATAAGGGGCATTTCATAATATATTATACTAACGACTACTATATAGGTAGGTAGGTTAATTATATTACTATACTATTCTAAATCTAGATAAGTAGCTATCTCTAGTATATTCCTTAGGAGGGAAAAAGCCTTTTACTCTATCTTCCTAACTTCCTTAAAGCCCCTACCGGTTTTATATAGTATTAAAAACCTCTATATTCTATTATATTATTAGGAATACTAAGCCCTATCCTTGTTTATACTAGTCTTTTAAACTTTAAGAGGTTCCCTATATCTCTATCGCCTTAACTAGATCGTATCTACCTTCTCTAGTTTAGTATCCTTTGCTTTAACTTATTCCTTTATAGCTCCTAAACTAGGTAGGAGGAAGATCTAGTTTAGGGAATAGGATAGTACCTCTATTCCTTTCCTTCCTTTCCTCCCTCCTCTTTTAATATAGATCCTTGTTATTCCTCCTACTTTCTAGTTAACTTCTACTATAGCTCTCTACTAAGCTATAGACTATCCCTACCCTTACTTAGTATCTAGTTATATAACCTATATTACTAGAAATTAGATTTCCTATATTAGCCTCTATATCTAGGTATTCTTTGTAGACTACCTTATATATAGTATAAGGAGTAGTTTGTATTAGATACCTAGCCTTTAGAACTAATATTAGTGCCCCTATAGGAGCTAGGGCCTAGGGGGCAAATCTAGGGCTATACTCCCCTAGGGGCTATAGGCTATAGGGTATACTAAGTACTTTGTCCTCTATATTTCCTCCTCCTTCTAGTAATCTTTAAAACCTCCTCTTTAGTTATTCCTCCCTTCTCTTTAGGACAATTAGTCCTAGGTTACTACTCTAGTTCTTTATCCCTAGGATAGATTCCCTTTCTAGAAAGGTTAGCCTATCGACTCGGTATTAGTTCCTATAATAGTTATAGCTACGCTATATTCGATAGGTAGCTACTAGTCTTCTAATAAGCTATAGTCGCCTTAGAGCTAGACTCCTTTTTTACCTAGGCGCCTTGCGTTACCCCCTTAGGTAGCGCTAATAGATAGGAGAGATTTGGCTCTATCGGCGACGTCGTCGCCTCTAGGTTCGTAGCTAGTACCCTATATAGGTACTCTCCTTCGCTAGCTACGACTAATATATAATATTAGGATAAAAGTATATCTATAATATATTGTATAGTATATCTAATCCTTTCTCTAGGATAGGACGATATGCCTTAAAGTTAGGGAATATATAGACTAGATAAGACCCTAGATAATAGGTATACTATAAGGATTAATCCTACTACTAATCCTATTCCTTTTCTTTATATTTATAATCTTTCCTAATCTAGAAGATAAGGGAACTATAGTAATAGGCTTTATAAACAACTCTAATATCCTTATATATAGGAAAAGTATAGAAGGGAACTATAGAAGGCTTAAGTTAGTATATAACAAATATATATAATAGGTAGCTAAGTATAGGGCTACCTTTGTACTATAGAAGTACTAGTTAATGTACTTTACTAGGAGTAGAATAAGATATAACCTATAGGCTATAGTTAATATACTAGGATTTAAAGATAGGCTAGCTCTATTCCTTAGACTTCTAGGAGTATAGATAGATTCGAAGCTAGAATAGGGCCTATATATTAGGAAAGTAGTAGAGAAAGATATATCTAGACGTCCTAGTAGGTTAGTTTAGGTTAGGTTCGGGTTCAAAACCGAACCTAACCTATTTGTCTAGGTCTAATCTTAGGGAACCGGAACTTTGTCTAGGTTCAAACCCAAAAATTTAATAGGTTTATAGCGAGAAATAGAAATATTAGAAAGGCGGAAATTGCGAAATATCGAGATAGAGAACATTGTTATTTATATTTACTACTATTATCGTAGTCCTTAAGGACAAAGTAGTTATTTCTTCTATATATATTACTAGTATCGTAGCCCTTAAGGTTAGAGCAGTTATTTCTTTCTATAGTATAGCGCTAATAGCTACCCTTCCGGTCCTTTATTACTTACGACGGCTCTTATATAGATTCTCGCTAACGTCTATATCTCTAATAAAGATACTATAGCCCTTTAGAAGCAAACTTAGTATAATAATATCCTTCTACTAAATAGTAATATACTTAGTATAGACGGCTAGTAGGTTAATAGCTATCTAGAGTTAGTATATATTAAGGACGTTAGGGAGTAATATATACTCGAAGAAAGTCGTAAGGTATACTTTAGAGGCCTTACGTAATACTTCGATAGTATTAAACTAAATGCAGAACTAGCTAGCGCTAGTAATACTAGTATCGTAGATTAACTATTTAATTAGTCTCTAGAATAGGGCTCGTAGGATTATAAGGTTAGTAGATATTTGTATAGTCTTAATCTACTATAGTACGTTTTCTAAAAGATAATTAGTTACGGCTAGCTATATAGCTAGCTATACGGCCGGCTATACAAAGAGTAAAACTTACTATCTAGAAGATAACGACCTCTACCTACTTTTGCTTTCTTCTAGAGTCTACGAGGCTTGAAGGTAGTACTTGCCTAAATCTAGCGTATAGTAGCGTAGATATTGTAATAGATACGAGTAGTACCTTTCTTCTTCTTAGTAGCGCTAGCGACGGTCTTTCTAGCTATTCTAGATATAATAAGTATACGATAAAAGGTATAGAAGTACGGAGTAGATAGAGAACTAGCGATATATAAGATAGATACCGAATTAAAGAAAGTTATTATTATACGCTATTGTATTATAGGTTAGTATAATAAAAACGTCGTTACGGCCGTTTCTAGGGAACTAAGTAGAAAATAATAGAAAGTAACGTAATTAAACCTCGATAATAGTAAGACTACTTAATAATAGTAAGAGTAGAACAAATATATACGCGACTAGGCGAGATTCGATACGATATTAGAGTAATAAGTAAAGCTAAAGAATATAGCTAGTAGTATAGCTAGCTATAGTTAGAGGGTATGTATTAAAAACCTAGTAAGAAATAACCTTAAATAACGTAATTAAGCTCTATAATAGTAAGAGTAGAGGACAATACATACGCGACTAGGTAGGATTCGATACGATATTAAAATAATAAGTAAAACCAAATCTATAGCCGGTAGTATAGCTAGCTATAGTTAGAGAGTATAGGTTAAAGAATCTAATAAGTAATAACCAAAAATGATATAATAAAGCTAGTAAGAGTAGAGGACAATATATACGCGACTAGGTAGGATTCGATACTATATCGAAGTAATAAGTAAAGCTAAACATGTAGCTAATAGTATAGCTAGCTATAATTAGAGGAAAAGTATCGAAGGAATAGCTATAAAGACCTAGAGTAACTATCTCGAATCGTTAGAATTATTCTCCTAAAAGTCGTACCCGGATCTTCGCGATAAGCTATATATCCTTCTATTAGAGAGTTACCCTTTTAGTATAAATTACGAGTAGATTAGCTAACTCGAATATAGTCGTTAAGAACGCCTTACTCGCTTCCTATAGAGCTTTAATCGCGGTACTCTAAAAGCATAGGTCGGCTTTATAATATAGTACTATCTCCCTAACGAGCTACTAGAAAGGAAGCTTATTTATTAAGAGATCTATATCTTTAGTATTTTAATAAAACCGAATCTCCTAGAGGGCAACTATGCCTTGCTTCTACTTAAACTTCTTACTACTAGTATTGCTTTTGAAAGCGATGCTCTTCCTATGTCTTAACGCCTACTTTATAGGCTATAACTAGCCTTTACGTTATTTTCGAGGACTCTTAGTTAGAAGGCTCGTTATAGGTTTCTTCTAAGGAATCTATTATTTCCGACTAATAGTATTACTAGTACAAATAGGTTATTCGTTAGTTTCTACTATAGCTAAAATAATTAGTACTAGTCTAAGAAGAAATATAGGCTAACTTATCCTAAGGAAGTCGTAGTTTTGTTATTTACGTTAGTATAGATAGAGATAATAACGATATTCTTAGGAGAGAGAGTAACGACTCGCAATCTACTTCTTAGCTATTATCTCGGCGATTACTATCGTTAAAGGAACTAAAAGGTCCGTCTAGGTCGTCGATAATCGTATCTCTATAGAAAGGCATTTTACTAGGATATAAAAGGAAGAAAGGGGTAGATAAAAGAAGACTAGGTATATATATAGAGAAACGTTATCGTAGTAACGTTAACGACTAGCTTATAATAAATAGAAAGAACGACCGGCTATATAGCTAGCTATAGAGCAAAGTCCTACTCTACCTCGGCTATTATATCGTAAGGTTCGTATATTAAAGAGATATACTTAGAAGAGCGTAGTATCTATAGAGAACTCTTTTTCCCTATCGTAGATAGGATTTATAAGATAAGAAGCTAGTAGGGCTATAAGCTATACTTGTTCGAGTATAGTATAGGTAAGGTAATAGCTATTTACCTAGAGCCGGCTATATAGCCCTAAGCTCGATATCTCCTAAGGCTAACGAAGTCCCTATTTTCTAGATTAGCTTATAGTTACTTTACTTAATACTTATCGGTAGTTCCGCTAGTAAACGCTTTCTTTAGAGGTATTATAATTTCGTAGATACGAAGGCGTAGTATACAATTTAGGGCTACGCTTAGATAAATAGAATATATACGTTATTATAGTGTTAAGCGAAGATGTCGAGGGATTAATAGGAACATTGGTACGAGCGAAGTACCGCTATATTATATAAAATCTTACTTACTATAAGTCGAATACTATAGTTCTCCTCGCGAACTCCTTTTTACTATCGTTAATAGAACTTATTAGAAATAAAGTTAGGGGCGCCGTAAGCTATATTTGTTCGAGTATAGTCTAGATAAGGTAATAGTAACTTACCTATAGTCGGCTATATAGCCGGATTTAGCTAGCTAGTAACCGTTAGATAGACGAAGAATATACTATTACAATTTACTTCTAGTAAGCTATATTACTTACTCGAGCTTACTATCGAGCTAAGAAATCGTATCTATAAATATGCTCGCCGTTAATAGATCGTTACTATTAACTTCTAGTAAGCTATATTACTTGCTCGAGCTTGCTACCGAGCTAAGAAATCGTATCTATAGTATGCCTTAGTAAAAGGATCGAAGATAGCAAACTCTTTCTTACTATTATCGATAGAATTCTTTAGATACGAAGCTAGAGGCGCTATAAGGTATACTTGTTCGAGTATAGTCTAGGTAAGGTAATACCTATAGTCTAGGTAAGGTAATAGCTACTTACCTATAGCCGGCTATATTATAGAGCTACTTTAGTATATATACGACTAACTTAATAAGATATAGCTATATATCCTCGCTATCTCGATTTATCTAAATCTAGTTAAGGATAAGGTTCGTAAGGTACTCGAGGAGGTAAAGATAGAAGGCTAGTAGTAATCGGTATAGTAGACGTAGTCTATATATATTAAGACATCCGTTAGTATACCTATATAGACCTAGTAGTCCTACTATACTATCTTTAGCTCTATCGCCGCAAGTTGCTCTAAAATTGTAAGATAAGAAACGAGAGGTATAGTAGGCTATACTTGTTCGAGTATAGTATAGGTAAGGTAACAATTGCTTACCTATAGCCGGTAGTCGTAGTAGCGCTAGTAGTTACGAAAGAGCCCTATAGACTTAGTAAAGATAGAAGGCTAGCGGTAATTGGTATAGTAGATATAGTCTATATATATCAAGATATCCGTTAGTATGCCTATATAGACCTAGTAATCCTACTATACTATCTTTAGCTCTATCGCCGCAAGTCGCTCTAAAATTGTAAGATAAGAAACTAGAGTCGCGGTAGGCTATACTTGTTCGAGTATAGTATAGGTAAGGTAATAATTACTTACCTAGAGCCGGCTATAGCCTAGCCGACAGATTAGTAGACTATTAAACGATAGTACCTACATAAGAGATAGTATACGCAATAATACATATTCCGAGACTATCGAAAGGGAAGACAGTCTTTAACTTATTATAGATAACTTTTTGTATATCCTTAAATTAAATCTTGCTTCCTATAATAAAGGCGGATCTCGCGAACTCCTTTCTATAGTCCTCGAAGTAATTTATTAGAAATAAAGTTAGGGGCGCCGTTAGCTATACTTATTCGAGTATAGTCTAGGTAAGGTAATAGCTACTTACCTATAGCCGGCGGTATAGCCGGCCTGTTTTATAGCTTACTTTCTAGTTACTTAACTTAATGCTTATCGGTAGTTACGTAGTAGCGCTATATATCGTATAAGATCTTCCTTTACATCTTTTATTACACTTTTCTACCCTTAGCTTTATCGTTATTAGTAGAATTTATTAGAAATGAATTTAGGGACGCCGTTAGCTATACTTGTTCGAGCGTAGTCTAGGTAAGGTAATAGCTACTTACCTATAGCTAGTTATATAGCTAGCCGTTTTTCTAGCTTACTTTCTAGTTACTCGACTTAATACTTATTAGTAGTTACGTAGTAGCGCTATATATCGTATAAAATCTTCCTTTACATCTTTTGTTATACTTTTCTACCCTTAGCTATATCGTTATCGATATGATTTATTAGAAAGGAAGTTAGGGGCGCCGTTAGCTATACTTGTTCGAGTACAATCTAGGTAAGGTAATAGCTACTTACCTATAGCCGGCTATATAGCTAGCCGATTTTCTAGCTTACTTTCTAGATATATACCTATTAATCCGAAAGTAAGCTATATCTTGAAAGTACTATCTACCTTCTACTTACTACTACCGTCGTAGGTTAGGATTGGCTCGTCTATATTAGAGTATATATTAATAACTCTTTTGTACTCTCGTTAATAGAATTCGAGAGATAAGACGCGAGAGGCGTCGTCTACTATACTTCTTCGAGAATAGTATAGGTAGAATAACAAGTTCTTACCTATAGCCGGCTATACTATATCTCCTAACTATTTCTCCTTAAAGCCTACGACCTTCTAATATAGCTCTTAGCCCTTCTTGTTTAATACGATCCTATATACTATACGATATAGCTCTTTAAATAAGAGTATAGATATATTCTTAGTATAGAAAGTATAGTAAAGAGTAAAGTAAAGGGTTTATAAACTAATACATACTCTACGTAGTAGGTAGATCTTAGTACGGCCTCTATCTACGAGCGAGGCTATATCGCCGCCCTTCTTTCTTTGTCCCTTAGCGCTACTAAATATATCTATTCTATAGGTATAGAGATAGAGGGATAGGTATTGTATAATGTTCGGTCGCTACCTCCTAACTATTTTTCCTTAAAGCCTACGAATCGCAATTTATTAGATTAGAAACTAGAGGAGCTATAGGCTATCTTTATCCAAGTACGGTATAGGTAAGGTAATAGCTACTTACCTATAGCTAGCCGTATAGCCGGCTTACGCTTAGGGTTAGAACGGAGTATACGCGATAGTATAGGCGGCGTACTTCTTCGAAAACTCGTATAGTAAGCTCTCGGGTTAGTATAATAATAAGGATAACTAACTATGTATAGGTAGCGACTTATATCTAGAGGTAGTGCCTAGCGCTTGGTATAGATCTAAGGGACTTTACCTAGCCGGCTATAAGGCTAGCTATATTAATTTTATCTACCTTACTATCTATAGATCCTCTTTTTAGGATTCCTATCTAGATCCCCTTAATATCGCTTCCGCTTTCGCTTCGAAGGCTTATTGCCTTCCTCCTCGTTATTACTATTCAATTAGATAGAAGGGCTAAATCGAGTATCTTCTTCCTTATCCTAGTTCCCACTCTCCTCTTCCTCTATCCTCGCTTCCTCTCTAAGTAAGTTATCTAATATTATAGTACGAGGGTTATTCTTCCCTTAATATTTCTTCTATATAAGAGAATTCCGATTAATTATAATTATCTTAAAGACGGTCGGACTATATATTCGATTATATCGGTACTAATGCCGCCTAATACTAAACGAGCGCTCTATCCTAATTCCTACCCTAGGGATTACTAGAATGTCTCGAGCGACTATAGTAACTATTAGATAACTATCGGCGATTCGAGACTATATTCCTAATATATTATCCTCTAAGAAATCGTTTATAAGATAGGATAAATCTAATTCTCGTTAGCTTGTAGCTTAGGGTAATAACTATACTAATAGTAGTACTTACTTTACCTTCGATATATCTCGAGTTCGTCTAGAGCTCCCCTTACCTCGATCTCGTCCTATTCCGGGGCCTAGGTACTAAATATAAACGACGTTCGCGATTTCTTAACCTTCTT
>LFZO01001013.1:0-13985 GCA_001578225.1 Pseudocercospora musae | reverse complement strand
AACAATGCATTTACTAAAAGTACCCTACAAGAAGACATCTACATAATCCTACTACTAGGTATAGAAGTCCTATAAGGTATAGCCCTAAAAATCCTAAGGAGCTTATATAGCCTAAAACAAGTAGTAAGAGACTAGAACAAGCTATGTATCTTAAAGCTAGAGGAAATGGGATTCTACTAGTTAGAGGTAGACCTATGTTTGCTCATCTATAGAGGAAGGAACCTAATGGTTCTTACCTATATAGATAACATTCCCATTATAGTACTAAAGCTAGGAGATGTTCTCTAGTTTAAGAAGGAACTAGGCAAGGTGTTCAAGATCAAAGATCTAGGTAAACCAACCAAAATTCTTAGGATGAAGCTTACTAGAGATAGAAAGAATGGTACTCTAAAGCTAGACTAGGAACACTATATCTAGGAAAACCTTGCAAAGTTTGGAATAACTAAGGAAATGGCCTACCCAACCTTGTTACTACTTGATAGCTATAAAAGTCTAAGGAAATCTAACTTAGGCGAAGAAAGGTGTAACAAGACTAAGTACTAAAGCTAGAATGGTACATAGATGTAGCTAATGACTATGACAAGACCTAACATTGCTTTTGCCCTTAGAAGATTAGGATTATATGCATTAGATCTATCTAAGAGATATCTAAAAGCACTCAGAAAACTAGCTAGATACCTAAGATCATTCCTAAGTCTAGGGTTGATGTTTAGGAGGGGTAGGGGAAAGCTAATAGGATATTCAGACTCTAATTATGCAATGGACAAAGCTAATAGAGTTTCGATCCTTAGAAGCATCTTCTTTCTCTATAGATTACTAGTTTCTTAGATAAGTAAGAAGCAAAAGTTAGTTGCTACATTAACTATAGAGGCTGAGTACATAGCAATGAATGTATGTACAAAGCAATCTCAATTCCTTATAGCACTCCTAAGGGAGATAGACTATGCATAGTTAATAGGAGAATGTTCATTTCAACCACTAATAAAAAGGAATTCTAATATAGTGAATGAAATTAGGCCTATTCAGATTATAGGTAACAACTAGGCAGCTTTAACTCTTATTAAAGATGCTTATACCCATGAGAGATCAAAACATATTAATATTAGTTTCAATAAGGTCAGAAATCTTTAGTAGCAAAGAAAGATTGTAGTAGAATACACTCCAACAAAAGAGATAGTAGCTAATGGCCTAACTAAGCTAAAGACAGGGCTATAGTTCCAGGAATTCATTAGACAACTACAGTTAGTATAAAGGGACAAAAGTGCCCGCTTAGAGGAGTTCAAACTCCACTAAGCGTGCAAATACTAGATCCAGGAATTGAACCTAGTAGATTGGATACGCTATGCTAATCTAGAAGCCATTGCATCTAATTGGCTAATTGAAGTTCTTGTTAGTTTATATTAGTTGGAATTGGGATTTGTAGACTAACTAATCTGAGTAGGAGTATTGGAATATACAGTCCAGTTAGTAACCTAGCAAGGGATGCCAAGGCAGACTAGATCACATGATGACTATCATGTGACTAATCCAAGCTAACACCTTTTAGGTTTAGCTCCAACCTATAGATAATAACAACACACTTGCTATTCCTACTTTGGCCCCTACTATTCCTTGTAGCTTCTATTGCAGTTTATGATCCATTTATACCTGTCGGCCCTCCTTAGCTCGTCATATATTAGTATTTAGCTATAGTACGTAATCTACTATACTATACGTAATTTAGTATATTACATTATTTGTATCTCGCTAATATATTATAATACTTAGTAGTAGTAAGTATTAATATTAGCTATTAATATTACTTTTAATTTCTATATAGTATACTATAGATATACTATAGCTAAAGCCTCTTAAAATAGATAAGATATAGATTAGACTATATATCTAGACTAGGAACGATTTATCGATTTAATAGTAGCTATAGCTCCTTATTATAGTATAACTATAGCTTAATAACTATCTCTTTATCTATCTATAGTATATCTATTATATACTATAGTAAAATATTAGAGGTTTTATAAGGACCTCGATAAGGTAAGGTCTCTTACTAAGCCCTAAGTATACTAAGTAGTATACGCTAAGTACGTATATAGGACGTACTATTACGTACGTAACTCGTATAGCCTTTTTTACCTAGTATACTACGTAATCCTTTTAGGAGGTACTTATTAGTTCTACTACCTACTATACTATTAGTTAGGTAGGTATTCTATACGTTACGTTACTATATACCTAGCCTAGCTAGCGAAGGAGAGTACCTATACATAGTACTAGCTACGAACCTAGAGATAACGACGTTATCGATAGAGCTAAATCTCTCCTATTCCTATAGATACGAAAACCGGCGCCTAGGCGTAAAGGAGTCTAGCTCTAAGGTAACTAGCGGTTTAGAAAACTATCTAGCTATCTATCGAGCCTAGCGTAGCTATAACTATTATAAGAACTAATACCGAATCGATAGGCTAACCTTCCTAGGGAGGGAATCTATCCTAAGGATAAGGGACTAGAGTAGTAACCTAGGACTAATTATTCTAAAGAGGAGGAAGGAATAACTAAAGAGGAGGTTTTAAGGAGTACTAGGAGGAGGAGGAAGTATAGAGGATAAAGTACTTAGAATACCCTAATGCCTATAGCCCCTAGAGGAAGTATAGTCCTAGATTTGCCTCCTAGGCCCTAGCTTCCCTAAGGACAATATAACGTTAGTTCTAAGGGCTAGGTATCTAATACAAACTATCCCTTATACTATATATAAGGTAGCCTATAGAGAATACCTAAGTATAGAGACTAATATAGGAAATCTAATTTCTAACGGTATAGATTATATAACTAGATACTAAGTAAAGGTAGGGATAGTTCTTAGCTTAGTAGAGAGCTAATATAGAAGTTAACTAGGAAATAGGAGGAAGGACAAGAACCTATATTTATAAAGGGAAGGGAAGAAGAAGAGGAAAGGAATAGGGATACTATCCTATTCCCTAAACTAGATATTCCTCCTATCTAGACTAATAAGCTATAAAGGAATAAGCTAAAAGATACTAAACTAGAGAAAGCAAATACAATCTAGTTAGGACGATAGAGATATAGGGAACCTCTTAATATTTAAAAGACTAGTATAACTAAGGATAGGACTTAGTATCCCTAATAATATAAGAGAGAGTAGAGGTTTTTAATACTATACAAAACTAGAAGGATCCTTAAGGAGATTAGGAAGATAGGATATAGGGCTTTTTCCCTCCTAAAAGAATATATAGAGATAGCTACTTGTCTACGAGTTAGAATATTTATAGTAATATAAGAACTTATCTATCTATCTATCTATATATCTAGCCCCTAATAGTTCTAATAAGTCTACTCCTATAGTAGCCTATAGAATATCGTATAATAAGTATAAGAGAGCTAACTACGTTAGATAGTAATACTACTATATCTATAGATAGGCTAGCGAAGGAGAGTACCGATACGTAGTACTAGCTACGAACCTATAGGCGACGACGTCGTCGATAGAGCTAAATCTCTCCTATTTCTAAGGATACGAAAACCGGCGCCTAGGCGTAAAGGAGTCTAGCTCTAAGGCGACTAGCTATTTAGAAAACTATCTAGCTACCTATCGAGCCTAGTATAGCTATAACTATTATAAGAACTAATACCGAGTCGATAGGCTAACCTTTCTAGGAAGGGAATCTATCCTAAGGATAAGGAACTAGAGTAGTAACCTAGGACTAATTGCCCTAAAGAGAAGGGAGGAATAACTAAAGAGGAGGTTTCAAAGATTACTAGAAAGAAGAGGATATATAGAGGACAAAGTACTTAGTAAACCCTATAGCCTATAGCCCCTAGAAGAGTATAGCCCTAGACTTATCCCCTAGGCCCTAGCTCCTATAGGGGCACTAACAATATTAGTTCTAAAGGCTAGGTATCTAATACAAACTACTCCTTATACTATATATAAGGTAGCCTATAAAGAATATCTAAGTATAGAAGCTAATATAGGGAGTCTAATTTCTAGTAATATAGGTTACGTAACTAGATACTAAGTAAGGATAGGGATAGTTTATAGTTTAGTAGAGAGCTAATATAGAAGTTAACTAGAAAGTAGGAGGAATAATAAAGACCTATATTTAAAGGGGAGGGAGGAAGGGGAGGAAAGGGATAGGAATACTACCCTATCCCCTAAACTAGATATCCCTCCTACCTAGCTTAGAAGCTATAAAGGAACAAGTTAAAGAAAAGGATATTAAACTAGAGGAGGTAGACATAATCTAGTCAAGGTAATAGAGATATAGGGGACCTCTTAATATTTAAAAGACTAGTATAAATAAGGATAGGGCTTAGTATTCCTAATAGTATAATAGAGCATAGAGGTTTTTAATACTATATAAAGCTAGTAGGGACTTCAAGGAAGTTAGGAAGGCTAAGTAAAGGGCTTTTTCCCTCCTAAGGAACAAACTAAGGATAGCTACTTATCTAGACTTAGAATAGTATAGTAATATAAATACTACTACTACTACTATATCTATAGACAATAATTGCTCTTAGGGGAACGAAGAGTACTAGACTATACTTAATAAGTAGTAGGCTATACTAAATAAGCGGATCGCGTACTCGAAGGCTAAGTAGAAGCTACTTAAATAAGAAGTCTAAGTCTAGGAGCTAGAGTATAAAATTACGTAGCTACTTATATAGCGTAATATAGGCTTAGTACTAGTAGGTACTAGGCGTAGTATAAGCGTCGAGTAGGCTAATCTTATCGCTAGAGTCTAACTAGGATACTAGTAATTCTAAGGATAGATCTATAGAGAGTATCTATATAATCCTATCCTCTTAGCTAGACGTCCTAGTAGATTAGGTTAGGTTAGGTTCGGGTTTAAACCCGAACCTAATCCAATTATCTAGGTCTAATCCTAGGGAACCGGAAGTTTGTCTAGGTTTAAACCTAAAAGTTTAATAGGTTTATAGCGAAAAATAGAAATATTAGAAAGGTAGAAATTACGAAATATCGAGATAGAGAATATATTATTATTTATATATACTACTATTATCGTAGTCCTAAAGGACAAAGTAGTTATTTCTTCTATATATACTACTAGT
Organism: Pseudocercospora musae; assembly: GCA_001578225.1. Classification (NCBI taxonomy): domain Eukaryota; kingdom Fungi; phylum Ascomycota; class Dothideomycetes; order Mycosphaerellales; family Mycosphaerellaceae; genus Pseudocercospora; species Pseudocercospora musae. The sequence goes on along the minus strand of LFZO01001013.1, from coordinate 8,897 downwards.
ATCGTAGTCCTTAAGGATAGAGTAGTTATTTCTTTCTATAGTATAGTACTAATAGCTATCCTTCTAGTCCTTTATTATTTATAGTAGTTCTTATATAGATTCTTACTAACGTCTATAGATCTAATAAAGATACTATAGGGCTTTAGAAGCAAACTTAGTATAACAATATCCTTCTACTAAATAGTAATATACTTAGTATAGATAGCTAGTAGGTTAATAGCTATCTAGAGTTAGTATATATTAAGGAAGTTAGGAAGTAATATATACTCGAAAAAGGTCGTAAGGTATACTTTAGAGGCCTTATACAAAGCCTCGATAGTATTATACTAGTAGTAGAACTTAGTAGCGCCTCTAATACTAGTATCGTAGATTAACTATTTAATTAGTCTTTGAAATAGTACTTGCGCGATTATAAGATCGATAGATATTTATATAGTCTTAATCTACTACAATGCGTTTTCCAAAAGATAATTAGTTATAGCTAGCTATATAAGAAGTAGAACTTACTACCTAGGTTTCTATAACCTATGCCTATAGTTACCTTCTTTTTTAGCTTACTAGGCTTAAAGGTAGTACTTTTCTAAATCTTGTAAATAGTAGCGTAGATATTGTAAAGGACGCGAGTAGTACCTTTCTTCTTCTTAGTAACGCTAGCGATAGACTTTCTAGCTATTCTAGATATAATAAGTATATAACTAAAGGTATAGAAGTGTAGTATAGGCAAAGAATAGGCGATATATAATATAAATACTAAATTAAAGAAAGTTATTATTATATATAATTATATTATAGGTTAGTATAACAAAAACGTCGTTACTACTATTTCTAGGAAATTAAGTAGAAACTAATAGAAAGTAACGTTATAAAACCTTAATAATAGTAAGACTACTCGATAATAGTAAGAGTAGAAGATATTATATATATAACTAGGCGAGATTTAATATAATTCTAAAGTAATAGGTAAAGCCAAATCTATAGCTAGTAGTATAGCTAGCTATAGTTAGAGAGTATATATTAAAAAATCTAATAAGTAATAACTAAAAATAACGTAATAAAGCTCGATAATAGTAAGAGTAGAGAATAGAATATACGTAACTAGGCAAAATTCGATACGATATCGAAATAATAAGTAAAGCTAAATCTATAGCTAGTAGTATAGCTAGCTATAGATAGACAATATATATTAAAAATCTAATAAGCAATAACCGAAAATAACGTAATAAAGCTCGATAATAGTAAGAGTAGAGAACAATATATATACGACTAGGTAGGATTCGATACGATATTGAAATAATAGATAAAGCTAAATATATAGCCAATAGTATAGCTAGCTATAGCTAGAGGGAAAGTATCGAAGAAATAGCTATAAAGACTTAGACTAACTATCTCGAATTGTTAGAATTATTCTCCTAAAAGTCGCGCCTAGATCTTTACGATAAGCTATATATCTTTCTACTATAGAGTTATCCTTTTAGCGTAAATTGCGAATAGATTAGCTAAATCGAATATAGTCGTTAAGAACGCCTTACTTACTTCCTATAGAGCTTTAATTATAGTACTCTAAAAGCGTAGATTAGCTTTATAATATAGTACTATCTCCCTAACGAGCTACTAGAAAGGAAGCTTCTTTATTAAGAGATCTATATCTTTAGTATTTTAATAGAACCGAATGTCCTAGAGGACAACTATGCCTTACTTCTACTTAAACTTCTTACTAATAGTATTGCTTTTAAAAGCGATACTCTTCCTATATCTTAACGCCTACTTTATAGGCTATAACTAGCCTTTACGTTATTTCTAAGGACTCTTAGTTAGAAGGCTCCTTATAGGTTTCTTCTAAGAAATCTATATTTTCTAACTAATAGTACTACTAGTACGAATAGGTTGTTCGTTAGTTTCTACTATAGCTAAAAAAATTAGTACTAGTCTAAGATAGAATATAGGCTAACTTATCCTAAGGAAGTCGTAGTTTTATTATTTGTATTAAGATAGGTAGGGATAATAATAGTATTCTTAGAAGAGAGAGTAACGACTTGCAATCTATTTCTTAGCTATTATCTTAGCGATTTCTATTATTAAAGGAACTAAAAAGTCTATCTAGGTTATTAATAATCGTATCTCTATAGAAAGGCATTTTTCTAGGATATAAAAGGAAGAAAGAGGTAGATAAAAGAAGACTAGGTATATATATAGGGAAACGTTATTATAGTAACGTTTACGACTAGCTTATAATAAATAGAAAAAACGACTAGCTATATAGCTAGCTATAGAGTAAAGTCCTACTCTACCTTAGCTATTATATTATAAGGTTCGTATATTAAAGAGATATACTTAGAAGAGTATAGTATCTATAGAGAACTCTTTTTCCCTATTATAGATAGGATTTATTAGATAAGAAGCTAGTAGGACTATAAGCTATACTTATTCGAGTATAGTATAGGTAAGGTAATAGCTACTTACCTAGAGCCGGCTATATAGCCCTAAGCTCTATACTGCCTAAGACTAACGAAGTCCCTATTTTCTAGATTAGCTTATAGTTACTTTACTTATTACTTATCGGTAGTTCTACTAGTAGATACTTTCTTTAGAGGCATTGTAATTTCGTAGATACGAAGGCGTAGTACATAATTTAGGGCTATACTTAGATAAATAGAATATATACTAGACGTCCTAGTAGATTAGGTATAACCCGAGAAATTGGATCTAGGTTCGGTTTCTTAGTAGGAACCGGACGATTAGTTTAGGTTCGGGTTCTAGGACCTATACTAATTTTAGGTCGTAACCTAGACTTTTTCTAGTTTATATAAGCGTTACTAAAAAGACCGGCTATACTACCGGCTATATAAAGGAAGCTTTACTTTCGTACTACTTAGTACTCTTTCTATAGTATCTACCTATCGCCTAGGTCGCTATTGCTATAGAAACCTCGCGTAGGTTACGTTATAAAATTTAGAGCTTTATTACTAATTCTTACCTTGCGAAAACTTCGATATTAATATCCTATAATAACTACGTAAGATAGCTCGAGATAAGCGTCCCGCTTAGCCTACTATATATAGTAGTAATTAGTAACTACATTAAGGCGACTATAAGCTTAGTTACTATATCGGTAATACGAAAAATGAACCTAGTAATCGTATATCGAGCCTAAAGCGTTGTAAGACAAAAGAGGAGTATTCTATATATAGGAAGACTATAGTAGACGTAAAGCGAGTCTTATAGATATCTAAGACTAAACAAGCCTTAAGAAAGAAGAAAAGAGCTAAGTAAACTATATTCTAACGATAGCTAGAGAAGTAGAAGGAGAGACCTAAGTAGGATAAAGCTATATTCTAGTAGAAAAGTAAGGCCGAATAAGAAGAGAAGCTATCTAACCTAAAATTAGTCTTCTTATAGTAGAGGAATAGAGGATAAGTATTACTATAGCCGGCTATATAGCCGGTATTATTAGACTTATTATTAATCGAATACTAACATAATCTAGGAAAGAGATTAAGGTAAAGGACAAAGAGGATCTATACGATAAATATGTAGTAGTAGATGTTTTAACTAGTATAAGCTTAATAGAGATAGTACTCGACGATTATCTAATAGAATAGTACGAATAGAGCGACTTAGATATAAAAGATCTATCCGCGGATTCTAAGAACTAGGATTTTATTAATCCGAGTTAGGATCTTACTCCAAGTTATAAAGCTAAGATACAAGAGGTAGCTAAGGAGCTTTACTACTTAAAATTTCTCGATATCGAGTTTCGCGTAGTATATATATATTAGTATAAGGCTATTCATTCGATATAGAGAAAGCTATAGGCAAGTAAATAGTTTGAGAGAGGTATAAAGACTAAGGTCTAGATTAGAAAGCTATTAAAGGTAGTAGGAAATAGTAGAGTTTAGGTATATCCTTTATAGCCGGCTATATAGCTAGCTATGTAGCCGGCTAAAAAGTTAGGTCTTACTAACAATTCTATAGAAAGCTTTAAGTTAGGGACGCTTCCCTATACTATACGAAATCTATACTATTACTAAGCGTACGGTTATTCGAAATATTAATATATAGGATAAAAGCTTTCTACTATATTTTAGGAGTACGCCTCGCTTAGATTAGCCGAGCTACTAGCCTTAGAACTATAATCTCCGCTACTACTACTTTAAGGATATAGTATACCTAGGACATAGTAGAGCAAAAGCTCTCTACTATTACTTCGATATCGAGAGGAAGTAGCTAGAGGAGACGAATAGGTACTATAAGATACTAGCTAAGCTAGGCTATAAGGGAATATTAAAGGCTAAAGCTAATATATAAAAGGGGTATATAGTACGTAGTGTATAGTACTCGATTAGAACTACTCGAATTACTAGAGGAGAAAGGGAAGAGAGGTATCTAGGGGAAAGATATATACCCGTAGGCTAAGATAGGCCGCCCCGGCCCTTCTTAGCCTATTTCGACCCTAGATAGGCTAACTAGACCCGACTAGGCTTATAATCGTAACATTGCCCCCCTCCTCTATAGGCCTACGTCCTAGAGGCTAGGAATAGAAAACTTTACTTATAGTCTATTATTATATACAAAGGGCGCTTACTATTATTTAAAAAGCTTACTTAGGTAGCAATAACGCTATCGCTATAGCCGCTATAGGCATTTAAGCTATCTAAGTCCCTTTAATTTGTTCCCTTTTACAATATATACCTACTAGGTATAATCTCTACTACTACCGCTACTACCGCTCCTACGCTTAGCGCTAGTAGTAGCTAACCGTCGTTAATCCTTCTTAAGGCGATTTAGGCTAATTTAGTATAGTAGCCCCCTTCTTCTACTAGTAGCGCGCTTTCAAGTCCTCGCTAGCCGTTTTTATAGAATTTGAGTCTTCTTAGCCCGTTTCGGCCTAATAGCGACCTACATAAAGTTTACTAGTAATCCGTACCTTAATTGTACTAATATTATATAGGGTTATACTAGCGGAAGCTATATTATCCTCCTCGAGCCTATGTGCCCCTAAATCGATCTATCTAACTATAAGGAGGACCTTATAAACGAGACTAAGTACTTCGACTATCTAAAGTATACCTCTCGTAGCTCGGGCTACTTCTAAGTAAGTCGTTTTAGCTCGAGATAGATCGAATAGGGCTAACTTACGTCTAGATCTCTATAGAATATAAGCCTACTATTAAGGTAGCTAACAAATTGCGCTAGGAGGCCCTAGATGCCTCGACTAATAGCGAGAAGGCTAGAGAGGCCTACTAAGCCTATATAGCGGTCTATAAGAAGGTTAAGAAGTACGTATTGCCCTCTATAGAGTCGAGTTACGCTAACTAGGGCCCTCTAGGAAGTATCCGCGTTTCGAGGATACCGGTAACCTCTATACTTATATAGGTAAGGCTAAGTTTAATATATCTAGTCTATTTCGATCCTCTTTGCCCTAGTCTACCTTAGCTAACCTTATTTAGGGCTATAGAAGGACTATAATGCTACGATAAGAGAAGAGATAGAGCGTAATCTAGCTACTAGGATAGGTTTCGTTCCCTTTAACTCGTTTCGGCCCCTAGCTAACCCTATTCGATTAGATCCCTACTAAGAAGCGTAAGTATATTAGAAATAGCTACGTTTCGTCGCAAAAGAAGATAAAGGGACTAGAGAGAGATTAGTAGGAGGTCGCAAAGGGCCTAAGTATCTACCTTTAGTTATATATAGATTAAGTTAAGGCATTTTAGTATAGTCTAGGTTGTATATCCGCTAGCGAGGCCCGCATAGCTCTTATATAGCTAGTAAAGGAGATACCGAGTACTAACGACCTATCTAGAGAGTTCGTAATCCCTCGTAAGCTCTTTCGGGACTAGTAGGTTAACGAGGATTCTTTTAGTACCTAGTAGGGCCTTCTTAGATCGAGACGGCCCGTTTATTTCCTTAGTACGAGCTAAGTCTTAAGTTAGTAGTTCTAGTCGCCCTTAGTTAGCCTATTTTAGGCCCTTAGAGTCTACTTAAGCGAGGAGTTAGCTAGGTATACCTAAATGTATTTAAACGAGGCTAGAGGCCCTCGAGTTTGTCTATATTATCTCGTCTCGCCCTATTTAGGCCTATCTCTACGCCTATTGCGTTTTAATCGGATACGTATCGCCGAGCGTAAGGGTACTAGGCCTATAGTAGGAGAGGAGAGTATATTTAGCGCTAGAAGGGCTTATATCTATATCGCGTTACCGCTCTATAGTAGCGTACGTCCCGTTAACGTAAGGGATAGGTACTACCTTATACTTACGTTCCTTTTAGGCCTCTTCTAGCCCTCTATCTATCTAGCGAACGCCTTAAGAGCCGCCTTGCTTAGGTACTCCGCCGGTTCCTAGGTATTATCTTCCTCCCTATATCCCTTCTAGGATATAAGGTATTCCTACTTCCCCTTAGTCCCCCTTTTCTTCTAGAGGATCCTTTCGACCTTGTATACGTCTAGGTCGCTCGTCCGTACCTCGGGTAGATCCTCCTAGTCCCTTTAGGTTACTTCTAGCTCGAGATAGTCCTCGAGGAGGAATATATAGAACGTAGGGTATATATTAAAGCCCTTAGGTAGCTTAAGGTAGTAGGCTATATCGTTAACTACCCTCTATACTTAGAAGAGCCCTATATACTTATAGTCTAGCTTCTTCGACTAGCGGACTATATTAAGGAACCTCGCGTTAAGGTATACCTAGTCGCCGACGGCGTAGGTCTTAGGCTTCTATTCCTTATCGTACTATCGGGCCTAATATTCCTTCGCCTTCTCTAGCCGAGCCTTTAGGCTATCTCGAATATCCTTTACTCTAGCCGTAAGCGCCTTAGCTCGGGGCGCCTTCCCCTCTATCTAAGGCATTTCGGGCTACCTAGTATAGAGTAAATCCTAGACGTTATATATCTAGAAGGGCGTTGCCCCTATTACTATATACTAACTATCGTTATATACAAACTCGGCTAGGCTTAGGAGGCGTGCCTAGTCGTCCTACTCGAAGTTATAGTAAATATATAGGTACTATTCTATCGTTTAGTTCTAGCGCTCGGTTTAACTATCTATTTAGGGATAGTAGGCTATACTAAGGCCCCTACGGACCCCTATATAGTAGTAGAGGCTACTCTAGAACTTAGATATAAGGATCGGCCCCCGATCGGACGTAATAGACTATAGGATACTATATAGACGGACTACCTCCTTTAAGAAGATATCTACTAGCCCTTTAGCGGTAATCTCCTTCCGATATAAGACATAATAGGCTATCTTAGAGTATCTATCGACTATAACGAGGACGCTATCGTAGGTCTAGCCTACAACGGTACTCGGAGGTAGATTAGTAACGAAGTCGAGTATTAGGTCCTCCTATAGCGCCTTAGAGGGTTTCTTAGCGTATAGTACCCTATAGGGTAAGTACCTCTATAGCTTTGCTCGGATATATACCTTGTAGCTACGTATATAATCCTTAATATAGTGCCTTACTTTAGGCTAGTAGTACCCTCTCCGTACTAGCTATAGGGTCCTTTCGAACCCAAAGTGCCCTAATATAGGATCGTCGTAGTAAAGCTAGAGTGTCTCTAGGCGAAGTAGGCCCGCTAGTACGTATATCGTATCCTAGTAGAAGAGGAACCCTTAGGATTCCTTCTACTACGCTAGCTACGGCTACTATAACTCGCCTCTACTCTAGAGGGCCGCCCTAATCCTAATCGCCTTAGCGTCGGCCCCTAGTACTACTCGAATAGTATTCGCGAGGCTATTCTATACCTCCCCGACCTTAGCTATACTAGCGAGGTAGACGAAGGGTCTACTATATCCTTCTAGTCCTCGTTAGACCGAGGCGACCCTTATCGACCTATTCTAGGGCTCCCTATCTACGAGTTGCCTCTATAACCTCTTAAGTAGAGTATAGGAGTCTACTTCGCTTACCTAGCGACTAGAGTAATTAATATCTATAGTTAGGATACCTACTAGCCCTATCGGCTATCCCGTTTTCCCTCCCTAGATAGTACAAGATATAGAAATCGAAAATAGCGAGCTATTCGGCCTAGCGAACCTAACGTCTCGTAAGCTCCTTAGTCGTTATAAACTATTTAAGGTTATTATAGTCTATAACGACCTCTACTTAATACCTCGCGCTTTCTAAGTAGTACTACTAGTACTTAAAGTACTCGACTACCCTTAGTATCTCGCTATTGTAGGTATTATAGTTCCTTTCTACGCTATTTATCTTCTATAAGAAGAAGGCTACTAAGAACTAGTATATCTTGCCCTCGTACTTATACTATTACATTATAACGCCCGATATAGCGTAGGTCGAGGCATTCGTTTCGATCCGAATTAGTTAGGATAGATCGAAGTACTTTAGTACTAGGGCTATATAGAACGCCTCTTTAAGCTAGTTAAATACTAACTTCGCTTCTCTATCTAAGGTAAGCTACTATAACTCTTCCTTACGTTGCCTTCGCCTACCCTTAGCTATATTAGGATCCCGTTCTATTAAGCGATTTAGCGGAGCTACTATCTAGGAGAAGTGCCTAATAAAGCGCTAGTAGTAGTTAGCGAACCTAATAAAGATATATATATCCCTTACGCTCCTTAGCTCGGACTACTCTTTAACTATTATAATCCTCTCTAGCTCTAGACGTCCTAGTAGGTTAGTTCGGGTTAGGTTCGGGTTCAAAACCGAACCTAACCTATTTGTCTAGGTCCAATCTTAGGGAACCGGAAGTTTATCCGGGTTCAAACCTAAAAATTCAATAGGTTTATAGCGAATAATAGAAATATTAGAAAGGTAGAAATTGCGAAATATCGAGATAGAGAATATATTGTTATTTATGTATACTACTATTATCGTAGTCCTAAAGGACAAACTAGTTATTTCTTCTATATATGCTACTAGTATCGTAGTCCTTAAGGATAGAGTAGT
>LFZO01001012.1:0-14023 GCA_001578225.1 Pseudocercospora musae | reverse complement strand
TATCGCTAACTTGTCGTTAGGCTCTCTACTAAGTAGTAATAAGGTTCTTAGTCTTAGCAACTGTCTCTCGTTGCTCCTTTACCTTGTCTATAGCCTTCCGGTTCGGTATACTAGTAGGAGCGGCTCTAGGCCTCGAGGGGTTCTTAGCCTATAACCTTGTTATAGTAGGCATCGCGGTAACTTCGTCCGTATTATTACTACTCTCCTCCGTTTAGAGACTATACATATCTACAATTAGCTAGTCGTTCTATGTTATTACGGCTACTTTAATAGCTATAGTAGGAATAGACCCGTCCTTAGCGCGTTCATTATCTAGGAGCTTCCGGACTCTTTTGCCTTCGCGCTTAGTAATAGCTACGAAGGTACTATTGCCTAGAACCTCTTAATAGATAGGCCTATACCTAGCTTCTAGTAGTAGTAGAATAATAGCTAGCTTTAGAGTACGAAGGTCCTATTAGTGCGGCATCTACTCGCTAGTTTTGCCGTAGTACGTCTTGCCGTTCTGCTTGTTTATATAGCCTCGGTCTATAAGCTCCTTCTATACTAGATAGTCGCTCTATATGTAATTAACACTACCGCACATCTAGTACTTACTATCTAGATTAGGGTAGATCTTTCTTATACTCCTCTAGATAGCGAAAACGTCTACTATAGGCGCGTCTAGATGAATGTCGTTAGTGTTACTAATAGTATCCGAAACTCTCTAAGTCGTACCGAGCTTATTAGTAGTAGTAACTAACATCTTTAGCTTATTAATACCAAGGGTACGAAACTTGTCGATAAACTAGTTAAACTACTCGTCCTCCTACATAGGTAGAGCGATAGTTACTATCTTAACAACCTATAGTAGTACCGATTGAGACTTAGGCAAGAACCTTAGAGTAGGAATAGTAGGCTTAGAAGCAAGGCGGACTAAATCGATATCCCTCTTTTCCTTACCTATAATGAACTTCCTATAATTAGTAGAGCTATTAATGTCCTACTTAACATGCTCCAAGATCTTCTTAAAGTCGCGGAAGCTATCTAGGTCGTTATTAGTAAGCTTACATCTCCGAAAGATACGCTAAGACATAGGCCCCGGAAGGCCTTTTAGGAGTAGTCGGGTCCGCTAAGAGTTTTCGAGGTCTTCCTTTAGAATAGTATCTGTAGCCTTAACGAACTCCCGAATGTACTCCTTTAGGTTATCGTCTTCTATACGTGGTTAGGCATATAGGGTCTTAAGCTACGGGCGACTACCTTTAACCCTATAGCTATCGTTCTTGCGGTACTCGCGTAAGAAGGACTTCTTGAACTTCTCCTAGTCGGCGTCTAACTTATCGGCTTTATTAGGATAGCCCTCAAGACTCCTAAGTATTGTGTATAGCTTAGTATCCGTCGTTCGTATAAACATACGGATCTTCTTAGTATCGGAACGATCGTTTAGCTTATACTCGATAAGGTTGTCTTTATACTACTCGACATAGGCCGTCGTATTGTATCCTTTGAACTAAGGGTTAGAATTACTACTAGGCTCCGGTAGGTATCGCCTATTGATTCGAGTAAACTCCTTCTACTACTCTATTATTTACTATTATAGCGTCTTAAAGGTAGCAAACATAGCACTATTGAAGTCTATGTCGGGGCTAGGTTCTAGTACTCTTCTACTACTACTCGGGCTAGCAATAGGCGTAGGTTCGCCTATCTTAACCGGAGAGCGCCGGATTTGTTCGTTAAGCGGGTTAGGTTTAGGTTCCTCGTTAGAAGGCGTCGATACTTAGCTTAGCCTAATACTAGAACTTATTTAAACGAATATAGTAAGGTAATGTAATTAAAGAATTGTTTTTGCGCTTTTATCGTTCTTGTTTCCTTTTGTAAAATAAATGAATAGGGGAATGCTATAGTGCTACTATATGGAATAGGCTTTCGTTTTTATATAGGCGGGTACTAATAACCCCCCTAGGGGTCATTAGACTTTCACTCTCCCCTAGCTAGCCCAATTGCTAAGGTAGAGCCTAAAAAATATCTAGAAACGGGAGTTGCGATCTTAGGCTAATCTAGTAATCTTAGAGCTAATAATTTGCCGAATAGTATAGCAAGATTACTAGGCAACTTTGTTCCTACTTCCTTCCGTAGGGTGCCTTCTATTAGTTATAGTAGAAGACTAAAGCACTATCGAGCCGGGAGCGAATTAGCGAATTAGAAACTCGGCAATCTCTAGCCTAACCGGAATCCCTTTTCTTTAATAGCCTAATGCTTATATATAGGTACGGGTACCTATCCTACTATAGACTTTAGCCAGGTCCAAACATGGTCCGGGTAATTAGTCCTCGCTATGCCTCGGGATCGGTTAGTAGAATAAGACTAGTCGACCGGAACAATATCGTATCGAATAGGTAGTACGCTACCGTGCGGTACTAGTAGGGTTTTAGAGGAACCCCTAAACCTAAAGCGAGTCCTAGAAAGTAATCGACTATCTAGGTCCTAAGCCTCAATAGTTTCTAGGGTTTGTAGCTTTTCGGGGTTAAGGCGATGCCCTTATCTAGGAGGTTGCTCTTAGTTGTCGCTTCTATCGAAACCTCCTAAGACACTTTTCGCAACTAGCGCCGTAGGTCGTTTGTCGCCTCCTACTTATACGTAGTTATCCGTACCTAAGGACTACTATTAACCTAACCGCCTAATGCGATCGAGAAGAGATAGCCCTACCTTCGGCTCTATTAATAAGTAGAACCTAAACCTACACAAACCCAAGGACTAGGTAGTATAGGAAGGGACTATAGGTAGTATAACCTATCGGGCTATAGGAAGCTATACTAGGTAGACTAGCTAGCGTAGTAGCTATAGAGGCAGTTAGTAGTAATTAGAGCTCTATAGTAGAGGTACATGAAACGTAGTAAGTAATGTGTACTAAACGAAGGTTAATAATGTCTCCCCCTAGTAGGAAGAGGGCTATATGTACTAGTCGAGGCCCCTATCTAACTAGGCAGACAAGTGTGTCCTAGTTGCTAGACAATAATACCCTCTAGGTATGTTTTCTAATACTACCGCTCTACTATTCCCTACGCCTAGCGCTAGAGGGAGCAAGCTATATTCGACCCTTCTTAAGGTAGTTCGGGCTAACTTAGTATAGTAGCCCCCTTCCTTCTAGTAGTAGCGCCCTTATTAGTTATCGCTAGTCGCCTTTGCATTACCCTAAGTCCTTTTAGACCGTTTCGGCCCGATAGCTACCTATATAAAGTTCAATAGTAATCCATGCCTTAACTATACTAATATTATATAGGGCTATACCGGTAGAAGCCGTATTAGCCTTCTTAAGGCTATGTACCCCTAAATTGACCTATCTAACTATAAGGAAGACCTTACTAACGAGACTAAGTACTTCGACTATCTAAAGTGTACCTCCTATAGCTCGGGCTACTTCTAAGTAAGTCGCTTTAGCTCGAGATAGCTCGAATAGGGCTAACTTACGTCTAGATTCCTATAGAGTATAAGCCTACTATTAAGGCGGCTAACTAGTTGCGCTAGGAGGCCCTAGACGCCCCGACTAACGAAAAGAAGGCCCGAGAGGCCTACTAAGCTTATATATCGGTCTACGAGAAGGTTAAGAAGTACGTATTAGCTCGTATAGGATCGAGTTGTACTAACTAGTACCCCCTAGGAAGTATCTACGTTTCGAGGGCACCGGCAACCTCTATGCTTACATAGGTAAGGCCGAATTTAATATATCTAGTCCGTTTCGACTCCCTTTGCCCTAGCTTGCCTTAGCTAACCTCTCTTAGGTCCTTAGAAGGACTATAATACCGCGATGAAAGAGGAGATAGAGCGTAATATAGCTACTAAGGTATGTACGGATTCCTTCGACCCCCTTTTAGCCCTCGCTAACCCTATTTAATTAGACTCCCGTTAAGAAGCGTAAGCGTATTAGAAATAGCTACGTTTCGTCCTAAAAGAAGATAAAGGGGCTCGAGAGAGACTAGAAGGAGGTCGCGAAGGGCCTAAGTACCCGCCTTTAACTATATATAGGTTAAGTTAAGGCGTTTTAGCGTAGTCTAGGTCGTATGCCTACTAGCGAGGCCCGTACGGCTCTTATAGAGCTAGTAAAGGAGTCGCCGAGCGCTAACGACCTATCTAGGGAGTTTCTAACCCCTTGCGAGATCTTCCGCGGCTAGTAGGTAGATGAGGACTCTTTTAGGGCCTAATAGGACCCTTTTATATCGAGACGGCCTATATGCTTACTTAGTATAAGTCGAGTCTTAGGTTAATAGTCCTAGTCGCCTCTAGTTAGTCTATTTTAGGCCGTTCGCGCCCTATTAAGCGAGGAGTTAGCTAGGTATACCTAAATGTATTTAAACGAGGTTAATTAACCTTAAGTTTATCTATATAACCTCGCTTCGCTCTATTCCGTCCCGTTCTAGGTACATATTACTAAGTGTTAAGGCTACTACCCTATAGTAGGGAGAGGAGAGTACATTTAGCGCCGGAAAGGCTTATATCTATACTATATTAACGTTCTACGGCGGCGCACGCGCTATTAGCGTTAGGAGTAGGCGCTACCTCGCGCTTACGTTCCTTCGAGGTCTCTTCCGACCCTCCGTCTATCTAGCGAACGCCTTAAGAGCCGCCTTGCTTAGATACTCCGCCGGTTCCTAGGTATTCTCCTCCTCCTCGTATCCCTTCTAGGATATAAGGTATTCCTACTTCCCCTTAGGTCCCCTTTCCTTTCGGATAATCCTTTCGACCTTATACATATCTAGGTCGCTTGTCCGTACCTCGGGAGGGTCCTCCTAGTCCCTTTAGGTTACCTTCGGCTCGAGATAGTCCTTAAGGAGGGATACGTAGAATATAGGATATATATTGAAGCCCTTAGGTAGCTTAAGGCGGTACGCCGCTTTATTAACGACCTTCTATACTCGGAAGGGCCCTACGTACTTATAGTCTAGCTTCTTCGACTAGCGGACTATATCGAGGAATCTCGCGTTAAGGTATACCTAGTCGCCGACGGCGTAGGTTTTAGGCTTCCGCCCCTTATCGTACTATCGGGCCTAATATTCCTTCGCCTTCTCTAGCCGAGCCTTTAGGCCGTCTCGAATGTCCTTTACTCTAGCCGTAAGTACCTTAGCTCGAGGCGCCTTCCCCTCTATCTAGGGCATTTCGGGCTACCTAGTATAGCGCGGGTCCTAGACATTATACGTCTAGAAGGGAGTTGCCCCGGTTACCGTATACTAACTATCGTTATATACAAATTCGGCTAGGCTTAGGAGCTACGCCTAGTCGTCTTACTCGAAGTTGTAGTAAATACGTAGGTATTGCTCTATCGTCTAGTTCTAACGCTCGGTCTAACCGTCCGTTTAGGGGTAGTAGGCCGTACTAAGGCCCCTACGGACCCCTATATAGTAGTAGAGGCTACTCTAGAACTTAAAGGTAAGGATCGGTCCCCGATCGGACGTAATAGACTATAGGATACTATATAGGCGGACTACCTCCCTTAGGAAGATATCTACTAATCCCTTAGCGGTAATCTCCTTCCGATATAGGATATAATAGGCTATCTTAGAGTATCTATCTACTACAACGAGGACGCTATCGTAGGTCTAGCCTAGGACGTTACTCGGTAGTAGATCTATAACGAAGTCGAGCGTTAGATCTTCCTATAGCGCCTTAGAGGGTTTCTTAGCGTATAGTACCCTATAGGGTAGATACCTCCGCGGCTTAGCTCGGATACACGCCTTATAGCTACGCGTATAATCTTTAATATAGTGCCTAACTTTAGGCTAGTAGTACCCTCTCCATACTAGCTATAGGATCCTTTCGAACCCAAAGTGCCCCGATATAGGGTTGTCGTAGTAGAGCTAGAGGGTTTCTAGGCGAAGTAGCCCTACCGGTACGTATATCGCGTCCTAGTAAAAGAGGAACCCTTGGGATTCCTTCTATCGCTCTAGCTACGGCTACTTCGGCTCGTCTCTACTCTAGAGAGCTACCCTAATCCTAGTCGCCTCGGCGTTAGTCCCTAGTACTACCCGAATAGCATTTGCGAGGCTATTTTGTACCTCCCCGACCTTAGCTATACTAGCGAGGTAGACGAAGGATTTGCCGTACCCTCCCGGCCCTCGTCGTACCGATGCGATCCTAATCGACCTATCCTAGGGCTCCTCGCCTACGAGTTGCTTCTATAACCTCTCGAGGGGAGTACGTAAGTCCTCTTCGCTTACCTAGCGGCTAGAGTAGTTAATATCTATATAGTTAGGGCACCTACTAGCCCTATTAGCTATCCTATTTTCCCTCCCTAGATAGTACGAGATATAGAAGTTAAAAACAGATAGCTATTCGGCCTAGCGAACCTAACGCTTCGTAAGCTCCTTAGTCGTTATAAACTATTTGAGGTTATTGTAGTCCGTAATAACCTCTACTTAGTACTATACGCCCTCTAAGTAGTACCTCTAGTACTTAAAGTACTCGACTACCCCTAGCATCTCGCTATCGTAGGTATCGTAGTTCCTTTCCGTACTATTTATCTTCCTTAAGAAGAAGGCTACCGGGAACTAGTACGTCTTGCCTTCGTATCCATGCTACTATATTATAACGCCCGATATAGCGTAGGTCAAGGCATCCGTTTCGACCCTAATAGGTCGGGATAGGTCGAAGTACTTTAGTACTAGGGCTATATAGAACGCCTCCTTAAGCCGGTCGAATACTAACTTCGCTTCTACGTCTAAGGTAAGCCGCTACGACTCTTCCTTATGTTGCCTTCGCCCGCCCTTAGCCGCACTAGATCCCCGTTCCGTTAAGCGGTTTAGCGGAGCCGCTATTCGGGAGAAGTGCCTAATAAAACGCCGGTAGTAGTTAGCGAACCTAATAAAGATACGTATATCCCTTACGCTCCTCGGCTCGGGCTAATCTCTAACCGTTACGACCCTCTCTAGCTCTATTTCGACCCTATTTAGAGTAATTATATAGCCGAGGAACCCAATCCGGTCCCTATTAAACTCGTACTTACTAAGCTTCGTATATAGCTTGTAGCGTTAGAGCCTCTCGAGGACTATAGTAACGTACCGGGTATATTCCTCTAGGTTTTAGGAGTATATTAGGATGTTATCTAGATAGACGACGTAGACCGTATCTACTAGGTCCGACAAGGTACTAAGGATGTAGCTCTAGAAGGCCGCTAGGGCGTTTGTAAGCCTAAATAGTATTATAGTGTACTCGAAGTACCTATATCTCGTACGGAAGGTAGTCTTCTACTCATCCCCCTACTTAATACGGATCCTATAGTAGGTATCCCGAATGTCGAGCTTTATAAAGACCCGAGCATTAGCGAGATAGTCTAAGGACTCCTATATAAGGGGCAAGGGATATCGATTCTTTACTATAATAGCGTTCAAGCCCCGGTAGTCGACGCATAGTCGTAGGCTACCGTCCTTCTTCTTAGCAAAGAGGATGCCGGTACCCGCTAGCGATTTTAACGGGCGGATCTAGCCCTTTTCGAGGTATTTATCGAGGTACTTCCTTAGGACCGCTAACTTAGTCTCTAAGAGATTATATAACGGGTTATAAGGAGGGGTCTTGCCCTCTATTAGGTCGATAGACAACTCATATAGACTATGATCGGGGAGTAGGGACGCGTCTCCTTCCTCGAATATCCTACGGAGGTATTTATACTCTAGTAGGAGGCTATTCGGGTCGTCTTAGTCTATCTTAACTATCGATATTATAAAGAGACGCGTATCCCTATCTAACATAACCCTCGAGAAGTCGGAAGGACCCGAACTTGAAGTGTATATATAGGTCTATTACGTGTATAATGCCTAAGGCTATAACTACCGTACTTCTTATTCCGACTTTCTCGTAGATAGTCTCTTCTCGAATACATTAGTTACATTAAGTAGTTATGAGCCCTCTACGTTTCTAACGTATCTGTATCTAAGTACCTCTATCGACTACTACGTAGCTAGTATTGTTAGCATCTTAGCGCGACGCTCCGATACCTCGTTATCGCCGCCGCCGCTACTCAAGTGTTCTAGTAGATACTAGTACTTCGAGTCTATCTAATTCAATTAATACACGCGTCGGCTATCCGCTACGCGCGCCTATATTTAGCGTAAGGCTAATATACGGCTTGTATTATATTGCCCCTTATTCGCCCCCTATTGCCCCTATCGCTAAAGCTATCCGTAATAGTACTAATAGTAACCGGTATCGCCGGCGCTTATATAAGCAACATTACTAAGCTAAAGAATAAGGAGAATTACCTATCATAGTCCTATGCCGCTAAGGGTACCCTTAAAGGCATATCGGTATAGCGCTATGTATAGGGCACCCGCCTACAACTAAAGGTCAAAGACTCGAGTAAGTCTATAGAAGAATTCGAAGATCGCTAAGACAAATAGGAGGCTAAAGATTAGATAGTACGTACCTAGATCTTTGCTAACTGTATAGCCGACATCTAGTAGTCGCTACTTAGACTCGGGACCTCTTAAGACGTATAGGACTTTCTTAAGAAGAAGTACACTAGTAACGGTAGGTCTACTAAATTCATGTTATTCTAGGAATATTCTACCCTTCGGTATAAGGGCAAGGACATTAAGAAGTTCTACAATAACTATAAGAAGAAGCTAGGTATACTAAAGGAGACTAAGTTAGCTATTAGTAACTACTAAGTAGTCTACTTCTTTATTATGCTTATTAGCCCCTTCTATAAGGCCTTTGTATAGATAAGACGCGAGTAAATACGAGCTACTAACTTCAAGATCGATAGCAATACACTCGACAATATCATTAGTACGCTACTAGACGAGAATGTCGCATAGCTTAACTAGGCCTAGTATAGTAGATACTTTGGTCTATAGAAGCCTGCTTAGTCGTAATAGCCGCCGGATAGCAACAATACTAACCCTAATTAAGCGCCTCGTAGCGGCGCTCGTAGTAGTAGCCGTAGTAGCCGTAGTCGCGGTAGAAACAATTAGAATTAGAATAGTTAGAATCGCGAGAAGTGTACTTACTATAAAGGCACTTATCTATCTAATCGCTACTATACCAAATACCCTTATCTAAAGGAAGAAGACCGACTCCGCCGTAAGCGCGAGAAGGCTAAGAAGAAAGCATAGTAATAGCGCGGTCTAACTACTTAGTAGTAGTAGTAACCTTAATCTACGCCTCCGTAGTAGAGCCTGTTTACTAATAGTATATCCTATAACGATCTACGACCTAACTCTATACTACCTAGTAACTACTCATTTATTGCTATAGTCGAGGTTAAGGTTAGTAATCGCGCCTATATAGCACTATCGGCTACTATACGTACGATAGACTAGGTAGTCGACTCTAGTACTAGTATATACATAATTAACAATCTAGTATTGCTTATTAAGTATAAAGGTTGCAATATTCTAGTACGATTTAGAGGCAATACTAAGCAAGCAATATTAATTAGTACTGCCTAGACTAAGGTAGTTAACGATCGAGGTATTAGTACAATGTAGCTTACTAAGATACTATATATACTAGGTCTAGCCGCTAACCTTATATCTACCGAGAAGTTAGCCGATAAGGGCTACTTCTATCGTAATAATAAGCGAGTCCTATTTACTCATAGTAGCGATAGTAACGAAGTAACGGTTACTTAGACCTACTACAAGAATAGTCTCCCCTTCCTATATACCCCTATATCCGGACCTAACGGTAAGGTAGCTATTACCCTTTTATCGAAGAAGGGGGTACTAGTAGGTACTATAAATAACTAGTACCTACAGTATAGTTATATTTACTATAGCAAGTTGCTATAGCTAGAAGCTAATAGATATATCGTAATCCTTAGAGATAAGAAGAAGACCTTCCGTAACTATATTGCTTATCGCATATTAATAGTATATAAGGAATACAATCGACTACCTCGGCTACGACCTTCTACTATCTATTACATTGTTAGTATAGATGTAGTCTATATTACTAACCCTAGTCTACTCTAAGAGCGCTACTTTACGCTCTTTACCTATACTAAGTTAGCTTATCGCTATGAATACCCTAGTACCTTAAAGATAGGTATAGTACTAGTAATTAAGCATTATCGTATACATATTCGCACTTAGACTAGCCTTTCTATACCGATATACCGCCTCGATAGAGGGGGTAAATACGGAGGCAATAGTCTACTAGAGTAGGCTCGTAATAATAGCATTATGCTATAGGTTACCGCTCTACATTCATCTATACAAAATGGACTTACTAAGGTTAGTAACTACATTGTCTATACAATAGCTCGAAAGATAATGCTATAGGTAGACCTTCTAAAGGCTCTATAGCTATACGTAGTTAGTATAGCTACTCATATCCTAAATATTACGCCTACCTAGGTTAATAGTAGAGATAGTCTATATACAGTTGTTACTAAGGAGCTTAACTAGTCTCGAAAGTACCCTCGCTTATAGTACCTACGAGCCTATAGCTACATAACTATCTCATACGACTATAGTATTGCTCGTAGTAAGAAGTTTAATGCCTATAGCAAGGTTAGTAAGTTTGTTAGGTATGCTAAGGACTCTATAGACTCTAGTAAGTATATAATCTACCTACCTAATAAGTACAAGGTAATTGCTTCGAAGGATGTTTAGTTTCTTGAGTTAGAATCTAAATCAAAATCTAAGTCAAAATCGGACTCAATATCTAAGCTACTATTGCTAGAAGGTATATAGCTATACACTAATCCTAACGACCCTTCCGAGAGCGAGTTTATAACTATTGAATTAGTTATGCCTATACTATTCAATATTATAATAAGCGATACTCCTACGGTACCTATAGCTAGTATTGTTCAATAGCTCTAACCTTAGTAAGAAGGACCTATAGAAGAGCTTGAAATGCTACTAGTAGATAATATTGTTAATCTACTACTAATCGAAGACGATATACTAGGAGTCTAGCCGTTAAGTAATAAAGATAGCTTCTAATCTACTAAAGAAGAGCCTATACCTACATTTAATCTAAATGCTAAGAAGGGTAAGCCTAGCTAGTTACTAGAGTTTGAGCGACCTAATGATACTAGCGCTCGCAGTACTCGATTAACCCGTAGTAAGAAGTCCGCTCGAGACCTACTACGTAGATACCTAGCCGACACTCATAATAAGGCTAATTAGTATACCCGCAACCTATCTAATATGCCTATTGCCTATGTAAAGGGCTTTATAGCTACTTGCTACGTTGCTAAGTAGAATAATAGCGATCCTATTCTAATTCTAAAGAGCTATAAGGAAGCTAAGGAGTCGCTATATTAGCTATAATAGTAGGAAGCCTATAAGGCTAAATATAAGTTATTAATGGACAATGCTACCTAGATCTATATTCTAAGACTAGAAGTGCCTAAAGGCCGCAAGGTTGTCTATAGTAGATAGGTATTTACTATTAAGCGTAATACTAATAGTAAGGTTAGTTACTTTAAGGCTCGCTAGGTTATTAAGGGGTTTACTTAGGTTAAGGGACAAGACTATAACGAGACCTATACTATAGTCGCTAAGCTATCTACTCTACGAGCTCTGTTTGTACTAATTGCTTACTACGATCTAGAGGCTTAGTAGTTTGATATTCTAACTACCTTCTTGAATACTACTATTAGTAACAAGTATAAGATCTATGTCGAGTAGCTACATAGCTTTGAGAACCGTAGTAGTAAGGGCATAGTCTACCTACTACTTAAAGTACTATATAGACTAAAGTAGTTACCTATGCTATAGTACGAAGAGCTCCGTAAGTACTTGAAGAGCATGGATTTTATCCCTATTATAAGCGACGTATGTATGTTTAAGTATACGGTTAGTAGCTCGATTATTATTATCTACGTAGATAATATGATTATTATTGCCTACTCAATGGCTACTTTGCAAGTAGTTGCTTAGTTACTAAAGGACCGTTTCTATATGCGAGAGCTTAGTAACCTTTACTATTATCTCGGTATACGCATTATTCGCAATCGCAAGGACCGTACTATCTATGTAATATAGGATGCCTACCTAGATCGACTTAGTAAGAAGTACGGAATAAAGGGCCGTATAGTACCTACGACGCTAATAGCTCTACGCTATATCAAGACTACTATTCAGCGTACCCCTAAGGACTATATAGCGAGTACTACCTTCAAGACGAAGTATCAAGAAGGTATTAGCGAAGCCTTGTAGCCTACAATGATTACTCGACTAAATGCCTACTATACTACTAGCCTACTATCTCGATTTATTGCCAATCCGACTAAGGAACACTATTACGCGCTCCTTTAGTTAATTAAATACCTTGTTAGTACTCTTAACCGCGGTATACGCTTTTAGGGAACATAGAGCGATAATGAGCTTAATCTCGCTAGTTACTATAATGCCTTATAGGCTAATAATCCGGTAACCCGCCGCTCTACTAGTAGCTTCTATTTCATACTAGCTAGTAGACCATTGCTATACAAGTTAGGCTACTAGACCTTAGTTACTTTGTCCTCTACGGAGGTAGAGTATATTTAGCTTACTACTACTACTAAGGAAGCCGTACCCCTTATACGCATATTAGAAGAAATAGGATATAAGGGCACTATTAAGCCTATTACCTTGTACGAGGATAATTAGTTAGCAATTGCTATTACTAAGTCTACGATAGATAGCCGTACTAAGTATATAGATACTAGGGTATACTATATTCGAGAGAAGATCGCTAACGGCATAGTTGTCGTTACCTAGATTAGTACTCATAATTAGATTACTAATAGGTTTACTAAGCCGCTTAATAAGCTCAAGTATAGTCGCTTTGTTAAACAGTTAAACCTTGTAGACTACAAGAGCGCTATTGAGAACGCCGCTTAGCCTATCGCTAAGTACTAATAGTCCGGTTAGAAAGAGGATATATATTGTTTAGTTTAACTACTACTGTTTGTTTAATACCCCCCTTTGTTTGCTTTGTTCGGCTATATGTACGCGATAAGGGGGTAACTTGAAGTATATATATAGGTCTATTACGTGCATAATGCCTAAGGCTATAACTACCGCACTTCTTATTCCGACTTTCTCGTAGATAGTCTCTTCTCGAATACATTAGTTACATTAAGTCCCGATATAGCGTAGGCGCGCTACTTACGAGCCCCCTTTCTTCTCTAGATAGCCGTCTTAGCTACGAAGTCGATCGAAGGGTTCTATCGTTCTAACTAGGGCATTCCTAGTACGATGTTAAAGCTATGGATCCTTCTAATAGCGAAATTGTCTACGTAGCCCTACTACTAACCGCTCGTGTCCGATACTTCGTAGGTTATATAGCATTTGCTACTTATAGCTAGCGACTAGCTATTAAGGATCTTATACCGCTCGGCGTCTATATTACTTAGGGCGAGGCCGGCCTCTTTAGCTACTATACTATCCAAGATATTAGCCTAAGAGCCGCAATCGATAAGCCCTCTAAGTATACGGGAGTTCTCGCCCTATTGTAGCTTAATATCTAGTTAGATTAACTAGAACTAGTCCCGGTTAACCTATCTTAGTCTACCGGGCTCCGCACTCCTCCTTTATTCCTTAGTATAAACGACCTAGCCCGCCGTAGCTAGGAGGGCTACTAGGCGGGTTTGTCTTTTCCCGATTCTAGATTATAGGTAGGATACTAGGGCCTCTTATAGCCTATCTCGCTATAGTACTAGTACTAGGGGACTTCTTTGTCCTTCTCGGACCTATTAGGGACGTTCTAGCGCCTCTATAAGGAGCTTCGACCCTTCCTACCTCGGCTACGGCCCCCCGAGCCTCTAGGTAGTTTGTCCGATACTAAGCTAGTAGCGCCGTTATCTAAGCCGGAGCGGCCGCGCTTCTTGTTACCCTAGTCTCTATCCCTACGGGACCTACGCTCGTTCTCGAGCGAGCGGTAGTAGGTATTCGCTACCTCTTCCGCTTCGATTAGGGTCTAGAAGCGCTACTAGCCTACCTCGATATAGTAGCGGATCTTCTTATCTATAGCCGCTACGAAGTCGTATATTATACGGTCCTAACGGTCCTCTTCGACCTTATCCTACTAGATCTTTATATAGTCTAGTAGCTCGGAGGGG
>LFZO01001011.1:0-14070 GCA_001578225.1 Pseudocercospora musae | reverse complement strand
TTCTACTTCTCTAGCTACTATCGGAATATAGTTTACTTAGCTCTTTTCTTCTTTCTTAAGGCTTGTTTAGTCTTAGATATCTATAAGACTCGCTTTACGTCTACTATAGTCTTCCTATATATAGAATACTCCTCTTTTATCTTACAATACTTTAGGCTCGATATACGATTACTAGGTTTATTTTTCGCATCGTAGATATAGTATTATAGTTACGGGCCTAGTCGGGCCTAGTTAGCCTATCTAGAGTCGAAATAGGCCAAGAAGGGCTAGGGCGGCCCGTCTTGGCCTTAAGGCATATATCTTCTCTCGAGATATCTCCCTTCCCTTTCTTCTTTAGTAATTCGAGTAGTTCTAATCAAGTACTATATACTACGTATTATATATCCCTTTTATATACAAATTGCTCCTCTAAACTATACTATATAGTACTCAAAATAGTATAGAAGAAAGCAAAGGCCTTAGTATCGAACCCGGTTAGCTAGGACAATAACTAGGACAACTTTCCTAATACCGAATAGGACAATAATTCCTCTATCCCGGCTAACGACTCGCTAGGAAACACTATCGATAGCGACGAGAGGTAGGGTAATGCCGAAGAAGACCTAGACAACGAGGCCCTAGTAGTCTAGCTCTAGTATAAGGAAGAACGAGCTAAATAGGCTAAGTAGCGCCTCGAATTAGCCTATCTTAGGAGAAGGATAGCCGATATAGCTTAGGAAGCCTCCCTCCTTATAGACTAAAGATATATTTAGCTAAACGTAACTCCTACTAGACTATCCTCTATATCTATAGAATCGGCTATTCCTAAGGCAAGGAACCTCTATATATTCGAGGACAAAAGGTATATAGACTACGACTAATAGGTTAGAGACTACGACCGTATCTTTAGGCGAGTTCCTTATATCTATTCCTTAGAAGAAATAAAGGTAGACCTAGCCGAGGAATAGATAGAGAGGGAATAGCAAGTTAAATAGAAACGATATACTAGGTATTCGGACCTAGAGGAGTATACCTAGGAAAAAATAAAGTAGGTAATACTAGACTCTATAGGGACGAAGAAGGAACGCTACTAATTAGTCCTAGATAGGCTAAAATAGGCTAACTAGGGTAGTCGTATCCTATCTAAGCTACTAGACTATATAAAGATCTAATAGGATAAGGTCGAAGAGGATCGTTAGGACTACATAATATACGACTTCGTTATAGCTATAGATAAGAGGATCCGATACTATATCGAGGTAGGCTAATAGTACTTCTAGATCCTAATCGAAGTAGAAGAGGGAGTAAATGCCTACTACTACTCGCTAGAGAACGAGTATAGGTCCTATAGGGATAAAGACTAGAGTAATAAGAAGTACGGTCGCTCCGACTTAGACAATAGCGCTACTAGCTTAGTATCGGACAAGCTACCTAGAAACTCTAGAGGCTATAGCTAAGGGACAAAAGGTCGGATCTCTCTACAAAGGTACTAGAACGCCTACAATAGATCCGAGAAGGACTAAGAAGTCCCTTAGTATTAGTACTATAGCGAGATAGGCTATAAGAGGCCCTAATGCCCTATCTATAATCTAGAATTAGGAAAAGACAAATCCGCCTAGTAGTCCTCCTAGCTATAGTAGGCTAGGTCGTTTATACTAAGGAATAAAGGAGGAACGTAGAGCCCGGTAGACTAAGATAGGTCGACTAGGACTAGTTTTAATTAACCTAACTAGACGTTAAGCTATAATAGGGCGAGAACTCCTATATACTTAAAGGGCTTATTAATTGTAGCTCCTAGGCTAATATCTTAGATAGTGTAGTAGCTAAGGAGGCTAGCCTCGCCCTAAGTAACATAGACGCTAAGTAGTATAAGATCCTTAATAGCTAGTCGGTAGCTATAAGTAGCAAATACTATATATCCTACGAAGTATCGGACACGAGTAGTTAGTAGTAGGCTATATAGACAATTTCGCTATAGGAAGGATCTATAGCTTTAATATCGTACTAGGCATATCCTAGTTAGAATAGTAGAATCCTTTAATTAACTTTATAGCTAAGATAGCTATTTAGAGGAGAAAGGGGGCTCGTAAATAGCGTAACTACGCTATATCGGGCCCTTCCGACTTCTCTAAGGCTATATTAGACGAGGGTACGTATCCCTTCGTAATATCGATAGTTAAGATAGACTAAGACGACCCGAATAGCCTCCTACTAGAGTATAAATACCTCTATAGAATATTCGAGAAGGAAGACGTATCCCTACTCCCCGATTATAGCCTCTATAAGCTATCTATTAACCTAGTAGAGGGTATAACTCCTCCTTACAACCCGTTATAAAACCTCTTAGAGACTAAGTTAGTAGTCCTAAGGAAATATCTCGACAAATACCTCGAGAAGGGCTAGATCCGCTTATTAAAGTCCCTAGTAGATACCGGTATTCTCTTTACTAAAAAGAAGGATAGTAGCCTTCGACTATATATTAACTACTAGGGTTTAAACGCTATTATAGTAAAGAATCGATATCCCCTACCCCTTATATAGGAGTCTTTAGACCGTCTTACTAAGGCTCGGTTCTTTACAAAGCTTAATATTCGAGATGCCTACTATAGGATCTATATTAAGTAAGGCGACAAGTAGAAGACTACCTTCCGAACGAGATATAGATACTTCGAGTATACTATAATACTATTTAGGCTTACAAACGCCCTAGCGGTATTCTAGAGCTATATCCTTAGTACCTTATTAGACCTAGTAGATACGATCTACGTCGTCTACCTAGACAATATCCTAATATACTCCTAAAACCTAGAGGAATATACCTAGTACGTTACTACTATCCTCGAGAGGCTCTAATACTATAAGCTATATACGAAACTTAGTAAGTACGAGTTTAGTAGGGACTAGATTAGGTTCCTTAGATATATAATTATCCCGAATAGGGTCGAAATAGAGCTAGAAAGGATTACGACGATAAGGGAGTAGCCTAAGCTAAGGAGTATAAGGGATATACGTATCTTTATCGGATTCTCTAACTACTACTAGTATTTCATTAGGCACTTCTTCTAAATAGTAGTCCTACTAAATCGGTTAACGGAACGAGGACCTAATATAGTAAAGGATAGGAGAAGGTAACGTAAGGAAGAGTCGTAGTAGCTCTCCTTAGGTATAGAAGCGAGATTAGTATTTAACTATCTTAAGGAGGCATTCTATATAGCCCCTATATTAAAGCACTTCGACCTATCCTAGCTAATTAGGATCGAAACGGATAGCTTAACCTACGCTATATCGGGCGTTATAATATAGTAGTATAAGTACGAGGGCAAGACGTACTAGTTCCTAGTTACCTTCTTCTTATAGAAGATAAATAGCGTAGAAAGGAACTATAATATCTACAATAGCGAGATACTAGGAATAGTTAAGTACTTCAAGTATTAGCGTTACTACTTAGAAGGTATATAGTATTAAGTAGAGGTTATTACGGACTATAATAACCTTAGATAGTTTATAACGACTAAAGAGCTTACGAGGTAGTAAGTTCGCTAGGCCGAGTAGCTCGCTATATTTAACTTCTATATCTTATACTACCTAAGAAGGGAAAATAGGATAGCCGATAGGGCTAGTAGGCGCCCTAAGTATATAAGTATTAACTACTCTAGCCGCTAGCTAACTAAGGAGGACTCGTATACTCCCCTTAAGAGGTTATAGAGGCAACTTGTAGATAGGGAGCCCTAAGATAGATCGATAAGGGTTACCTCGGTATAACAAGGGCCGGAAGGATATAGTAAGCCCTTCGTCTATCTCGCTAGGATAGCTAAGGTCGGGGAGGTATAGAATAGCCTTACAAATGCTATTTAGGTAGTACTAGGGACTAACGCCGAGGCGATTAGGATTAAGATAGCTCTCTAGGATAGAGATAAGTTATAAAAGCTATAGCTAGCGCGATAGAAGGAATCCTAAGGGTTCCTCTTCTACTAAGACGCGATATATATACTAGTAGGCCTACTTCGCCTAGAAACGCTCTAGCTCTACTATAACGACCCTATATCGAGGTACTTTAGGTTCGAGAGGACCCTATAGCTAGTGTAAAGAGGGTACTACTAGCCTAAAGTTAGGCACTATATTAAGGATTATACGCGTAGCTACAAGGCGTACGCCTAAGCAAAGCTATAGAGGTATTTACTCTATAGGATACTATACGTAGAGAAATCCTCTAAGGTACTATAGAAGGATCTAACTCTCGACTTCGTTATAGATCTACCTCCGAGTACTATCCTAGGTTAGACCTATAATAGTACCCTCGTTATAGTAGATAGGTACTCCAAGATAGCCTATTATGTCCTATATCGGAAGGAAATTATAGCTAAAGGGCTAGTAGATACCTTCTTAAGGGAGGTCGTCTATCTATATAGTATCCTAACTCCTATAGTCTATTACGTCCGATTAGGAACCGATCCTTACCTCTAAGTTCTAGAGTAGTCTCTACTACTATATAGGGATCTATAGGGGCCTTAGTACCGCCTACTATCCCTAGATAGATAGCTAAACCGAGTACTAGAACTAGACTATAGAATAGTACCTACGTATTTACTATAACTTCGAGTAGGACAACTAGGCATGCCTCCTAAGCCTAGCCAAGTTTGTATACAATAATAGTTAGTATATAGTAATAGGGATAACGTCCTTCTAGACGTGTAATGTTTAGGACCTACTCTATACTAGATAGCCCGAAATGCCCTAGATAGAGGAGAAAGTACCCTAAGCTAAAGTACTTATAGCTAGAGTAAAAGGCATTCAAGACGATCTTAAGGCTTAGCTAGAGAAGGCGAAGGAATATTAGGCTTAATAGTACGATAAAAGGCGGAAGCCTAAAACCTATACTATTAGCGACTAAGTATACCTTAATGTAAGGTTCCTTAACATAGTCCGCTAGTCGAAGAAGCTAGACTATAAGTATATAGGGCCCTTCCGAGTATAGAAGGTAGTTAACGATATAGCTTACTACCTTGAACTACCTAAGGGCTTTAATATATATCCTATGTTCTATATATTCCTCCTCGAAGACTATCTCGAGCTAGAAGTAACCTAAAGGGACTAGGAGGACCTACCTAAGGTATAGACGAGCGACCTAGACGTATACGAGGTCGAAAGGATCCTCTAGAAGGAAAGGGGGCCTAAAGGGAAGTAGGAATACCTTATATCCTAGAAGGGATATAGGGAGGAAGAGAATATCTAGGAACTAGTAGAGTACCTAAGCAAGGCGGCTCTTAAGGCGTTCGCTAGATAGATAGAGGACCGGAAGAGGCCTAAAAGGAATGTAAGTATAAGGTAGTATCTACTCCTCGCTTTAACGAGGTATATACTACTATAGAGTAGTAATACAATATAGATACGAGCCCTTCTAGCGCTAAATGTACTCTCCTCTCCTACTATAGGTCTAGTACCCTTATGCTTAGCAATATGTACCTAAACGAAACGCAATAGGCGTAGAGATAGGCCTAGATAGGGCGAAACGAGGTTATATAGACAAACTCGAAGGTACCTAGCCTCGGTTAAATACATTTAGGTATACTTAGCTAACTCCTTACTTAAGGGAACTCTAATAGCCTAAAATAGGCTAACTAAGGATAACTAGAACTACTAACTTACGACTTAACTTATAGTAAGGAAACAAACGGGCTATCTCGATCTAAGAAGGCTCTACTAGGTACTAAAAGAATCCTCGTCGACCTACTAGCCCCGAAAGAGCTTATAAAGGGTTACGAACTCTCTAGACAAGTCGTTAGTACTCGGTATCTCCTTTACTAACTATACGAGAGCTATATAGGCCTCGCTAGTAGATATACGACCTAGACTATACTAAAACGCCTTAACTTAATCTATATATAACTAAAAGTAGATACTTAGGCCCTTCGCGACCTTCTACTAGTCTCTCTCTAGCCCCTTCGTCTTCTTTTATAACGAAACGTAGCTATTTCTAACGTACTTATACTTCTTAGTTAGGGTCTAGTCGAATAGGGTTAGCTAGGGCCGAAATGAGCTAAAGGGAACTAAACCTACCTTAGTAGCTAGATTACGCTCTATCTCCTCTCTTATCGTAGTATCGTAGTCCTTCTATAGACCTAAATAAGGTTAGCTAAGATAGACTAAGGCAAAGAGGATTGAAATAGACTAGATATATTAAACTTAGCCTTGCCTATATAAGTATAGAGGTTACTAGTATCCTCGAAACGTAGATACTTCCTAGAGGGCCCTAGTTAGCGTAACTCGACTCTATATAGAGCGATACGTACTTCTTAACCTTCTCGTAGACTACTATATAAGCTTAGTAGGCCTCTCTAGCCTTCTTACTATTAGTTAGGTTATCTAGGGCCTCCTAGCGCAATCTATTAGCTACCTTAATAGTAGGCTTATATTCTATAGGAATCTAGACGCTAGTTAGCCTTATTTAATCTATCTCGAACTAAGACGATCTACTTAGAAGTAGCCCGAGCTACGAGAGGTATACTTTAGATAGTCGAAGTACTTAGTCTCGTTAGTAAGGTCCTCCTTATAGTTAGATAGGTCGATTTAGGGACATATAGCCTCGAGAAGGGTAATACGGCTTCCGCTAGTATAACCCTATATAATATTAGTACAATTAAGGTACGGATTGCTATTGAACTTTATATAGGTTACTATTAGGCCGAAACGGGCCGAGAAGACTTAAAGTACTACAAAGACGGCTAGTAAGGACTAAAAAGGGTACTACTACTAGAAAAAGGGAGGCTACTATACTAAGTTAGCCTAAATCGCCTCGAGAAGGGTCGACGACGGTTAGCTACTACCGGCGCTAAGCGTAGGAGTAGTAGTAGCGGTAGTAGTAGAGATTATACCTAGTAGGTATATATTGCAAAAGGGAACAAGTTAAAGGGACTTAGATAGCTTAAATGCCTATAGTAGCTATAGCAATAGCGTTATTGCTACCTAAGTAAGCTTTTTAAATAATAGTAAGTAGCCTTTATATATAATAATAGACTATAAGTAAAGTTTTCTATTCCTAGCCTCTAGGACATAGGCCTATAGAGGGGGGGGAGGGCAATGTTATAGTTACGGGCCTAGTCGGGCCTAGTTAGCCTATCTAGAGTCGAAATAGGCCAAGAAGGGCTAGGGCGGCCTATCTTGGCCTATAGGCATATATCTTCTCTCGAGATACCTCCCTTCCCTTTCTTCTTTAGCAATTCGAGTAGTTCTAATCGAGTACTATACACTACGCATTATATATCCCTTTTATGTATAGTTACTAAGCTCATAGTCGCCTTAATATAGTTACTAATTACTACTACGTATAGTAGGCTAAGTAGGACGCTTATCTAGAGCTATCTTACGTAGTTATTATAGGATATTAATATCGAAGTTTTTATAAGATAAGAATTAGTAATAAAGCTCTAAAATTTATAACGTAACCTATATAAGGTTTCTATAGCAATAGCGACCTAGGCGATAGGTAGATACTATAGAAAGAGTACTAAGTAGTACGAAAGTAAAGCTTCCTTTATATAGCTAGTAGTATAGCTAGTCTTTTTAGTAATACTTATATAATCTAGAAAAAGTCCGGATTGCGACCTGAAATTAGTATAGGTCCTAGAACCCGAACCTAAACCAATTGTCCGGTTTCTACTAAGAAACTAAACCCGGATCTAATTTCTCGGGTTATATCTAACCTACTAGGCTATCTATCGATAAATAGATACTAATAGATAGATAGCTTATACATAGATACTAATAGTATAGGGTAGAACTTATAAGGTATTTTAGATCTTATTATAAGATATAATATTGTTAGGCCTAAAGGCTATTAATCTATTAAAGATTAACTTACGGATAGCTATTAGAACTAAGTACAAGCTTAGTATTAGCGTTCTCTTACTACTTATAGCCTATAATAATATATTAGTATCTATCTAGTAGTATACTATAAAGGCTATTATAATAAGTATACTAGGAAGAAGGATATTAGTCTAAAGGTAGATTACCTCTTTCGAGTATAGAGATCGAAATAGTCCTAATATATATTAGTATCTATATAGAATAAATAATATAGAGTTCTTAGAGACTATATAGAGCTCTTAGAGGTACCGAATAGATAGGTAGATAGATATATACTTATAGGTCGACTAGTCCTACTAGCTAGAGCTATCTATACCAAGATAGCCTTTTATATAGTAGAAGCTATCTTGATATTAGTATTACTAGACTATCGATTATAGTATTGAAAGTATAAGAAGCTATATACTCTATAAAGAAGTTATCTTTATTATAGAGGATCTAGAAGAACTTTTAAGTATCCTTATTATTAAGGGACCTTAAGTAAGTATAAAGCTCGAACTAGCCGGCTACGAATTTCTAAGATATTAATAATTAGTATATATCTATTATAACAATAAGAAGCTTACGAATAGTAAAAGGGATAGGTATATACTTAAGCTATAGGTAAGGAGTATAAGCTAAATATAAAAGCTAACCTTACGCTATAGAATCTATAAGATTCTTATATAGAAGTAGCCTTAGAAATAGAAAAAGAAATAAGCTCGAGTATTATTCTAAGTATTAGAAAGATAACTTTAAGTTCTTAATTCTTAGATAGCTAAAAGAGGATTAGAATAGTAAAAAGATAAGTAGTAAAAAGATAAATAGATAGTATAGCTTAAAGGAGAATAAATAAGCTTACTCTATAATAGGAGATAGTATTATTCTTATGGGTTCTCAATCCTATATACTTACTATATACCTAGATATAGAGAAGGAAGTAAGAGATCTAAATATTATCGCTATAGATTCTTTTAATAAGTATATACTTCTATTTATAACTAGTAGTTTAAAATACATTATTCGTATACTATAATTAAGCTTATCCTAATTCGAAAGGTCTTACTTAGATTTATTGGCTTATAGAGTAGTAGGCTTAGGGAATTTGCCGCAAGAGATACGAGTATTAGGATATTTAGCTTAATATCTAAGAAGTTTACGAGACTAGATTCCTAGGTTAGTACACTATACTACTATACTATACTATCTATATAGGTAATTGTATATATAAATATCGAATAGATAAACGGTATATTAGTACGGCTATTAGATATAGTTATAGTAGGTTCTTAATACTATAGATATAGATATAAAGATAAACATCTTAGGCTAAACTTATAGCTAAAGCTAAAGCTTATATCTACGATTTAAAGATTGTACTTAATACTTATACTAAATACTTATATTTAATACTTATATTTAATTTAATACTTATATTTAATACTTGTATTTAATTCAATACTTATACCCAATACTTATATCTAATACTTTATCTAATACTTATAGTTATAGTTATATTTAGTCTAAGATATTAAACTATAGTTCTTAAGATCTTAACTAATAATTCTTAAGATAGATTACTATAGATTGTACTATAGATTGTACTAAAGACTATACCACAGACCTAGAATAATAGATAAATGTTACCGAAGTATCTAGTCCTAGCCTTAGAGGCTAAGGTAAGGCTATAGTACCTTTACTAGTAGAAGATATTATATATATACGAGAAATATTAAATTAATATATAAAGGACTTAGTAGTACAAAAGCGTACACTATAAGAACCTTAGTAGTACAATATATAAAAGAATAATAATAATATAGTATATAAAGTTAAATTGTACCTCTATAGAGTAACTACTTAGTATACTATCTATTCCTATTAGATCTAATAGTATATAATCTACTAACTATACGTATAATAGTAACTACTTAGAATATTAATAATTAAATAGATAGATAAGTTCTTACATTGCTATACTATTCCGCCTATAGGACAAGTAGCTATCTCTATATATTTTTTAGAAAACGAAACATGTCTAACTCCTAGGCTAAGGCGCTAGCGCCTACGAGTATAGGAGACACGAGTACACCTTCCTAGAAACAATACCATAACGGTAGACTCGAGGAAAGGTAGAGGGAGGGAGGGATCTAGCCTCTATCCTAAAGCTAGACTAAAGGCTAACCAATACCTAAACTAGGCCCTAAAGGCCCGAAAAAATAGCCTAATTAGCTAAAAACGAGTAGAAGTATCTAAAGGAACCTATAAACCCTAATAGAAGATATTTAAAAGGTACTAGATACTCTCTAGGCCCTAGATTTCCTCTCCCTCCTCTCCCTCCTCTAGTAGGCCTAAACCTAGCTACTATACTAATTGAAAGATACCGATACTATAAATACCCTCCGAACCTATCTATAGAACCTCTAAACTACTACAAAAACACCCGAACCGAGAATATAGGCATAGGCTACCTCCTAAGGCTAGCTAGCTATACTAAGCGTATAGAGAATTCCCCTTAAAAGTTACATAATTATAATAAGGGTAGGCTATAAGGAGGAGCAAGAAAAGATAAAAGGCCTTACTAACTAAGAAATACTTTAGGGACTTAAGGACCTAGGGGTAATTGCTATTAAGAAACTTAAGAGTAGTAATATATAGGTATTTGTAGTATCTAAACCTACTAAAGACAAGTTAATAAATAAACTAGGATAGATATAGAAGACACTCCCTAACGCTATAGTAGAGGCTCTAATATACTAGGTACTAGTCTATAGCGTTAAGGCTATAGGATTTAACCCTAAGGACCTAAGCTATGTATATAGAATCTAGGAAGAAAACGGAAGACTCTACCTAAATCTTAGGATATCCTAGGTAGCCTAGCTAAAGAGCCGAAAGGCTATAGAAGGTAAGATATACTCCTCTATTATCCTAAACACATAAAGCATAGCTCAAGTAAGGGAGATTATATAGAAAGGCCTCGTATCCTAAGGTACTCTCCTTACTATAGAGGAATTCGATCCGAAGTAAAGACCTATATAATACCTAAAGTGTAGACAATTTAGGTACGTTGCAAAGTACTATAGAGCCGAATAGGTATATAGAAAATGTGTAGGACTATATAGAACGGATAAATACTAAGGAATAATAAGGAAATGTAGTAACTACTAAGGTACCTATATAGCATAGTTAGTATTATGTAAGGTAAAATAAGTAGCTATTACGAAAGCAAGGGCGTTTAGAGACTAAGTAATAAAGAGCTAGAACTACTTAACCTACCTAAAAGATCCGAGGGACCTAGAAGGATAGATAACTATTAGGTCTAAGAGAAAAGTTAGAAGTATAAGCCTAGACCTAGATATAGATAAGAGGTTAAGAAGACTACTAAGGAGACTAATAGGCACAAATTCTATTACCTTAGTAGGCAGATTATAGAATACTAAGATCTTATCGCTATTCCTCCTAGCTATAGGCTAAGAAGGGCAACTAAGCTAAAGCTAAAGCTAGGAAGCGATAGAAGATATATAGGCATACTAGAATGCCTAAGATAAATAGTAGCTAGGGGAAGCTTACTATCCTATAGTACAATACTAACCATAGTATAGACAAGATCCAAATCCTATTCCTCTAATAGCTAGATCCGAAAGAGTACTAGATAATAGTAATCTAGGAACCATAGATTAGCCTTAGTAATAGGAACATAGTAGTATACCTAGGATACTATACTATACTCCTAGGAGTAGTATACCTAAGGATTGCTATATACGTATCTAAGGAAATTAGTACATAAACATAGAATACAAAAGAATACTCGGGAGACATAATTTTAGTTAGACTCCTTATAGGAGGAAGATAGGTTAACATCCTAAACTACTATAACCTATCTAGACCTACTAGAGACTATGCCCTAAGTACCCTCCTACTAATAGAGGATGTAACCTAGGGAAAAGAGGAAGAAGAGACTATCTTACGAGGGGATTTTAACCTATACTATCCTAGGTAGGGAGGCAACAATACCTAGAACTAATACTAGGTAGTAGACTACCTTATTACTATTATAGAAAAGGCTAACCTTAACCTACTACTAAAGCCGGGCACGACTATATAGGAAACTCCTAGGAGCTACTAGACCCTAGACCTAGTATTCGGGACTACGGGAATCTAATAAGATATATAGGAATATAGAATAAGGATAGACTTAGAAATAGGATTAGACTATGTACCGATCTAAACTACAATCCTATAGGCCTAGACTAGTACTAGAACCTAGATATAAAGACTATAATAGAAAAAGGTAGACTAGGACAAAATTAGGACTAAGGTAAAGAAGGAGGTATAAGAAATCTCGACTAGAATAATAGATATACTACAATAGCTCGATACGATAGCCTAGGAGGTCTAAGAGATACTTACTAAGATAATCCAAGAGGACATCCTAAAGGCTAAACTATCTAAGTATACTAAAATGACCTAGTTAAAGGAGTGTAGTAAAGTAGTAAAAAAGATAAGATACTTAAAGAGGGAATAGAGCTAAGATAGAATAGAAGGGAACCTAGTAGTATACCTAATAGCCTTATAGGCTAAGGGTAAGTAGATTAGGAAAGATAGAAACCTAGGCTAGAGAGACATAATTAAAGAAATCACTAAGGACCCGAATAGGATCTAAAAGCTAGCTAGGTAGGCTAGGGAAGAGGTAGGACAAAGGTACCCCCTTCTATAGTTCCTAAAGCTTAAGGATAAGGATAGTATAATATAAATAGAGAACTAAGGGAAAGTAGAAGTATTAGCCTAATACTTCTTTCTAGAGCTAAGGGAAGCTAATCTAGAAGACATATAAAATACATCCTACCTAAGCCTATTCTAGATAGAGGAAGAAGTTAGAATAGGAGAACTCTAGAAATTACTTAATAGGCTCTCTAAGGGTAAAGCCCTAGGACCTAACTAGATTATTAACCTAATACTTAAGGAATGTAGATAGCAACTTAAACCTATGCTATATAAGCTCTTTATAGTATATCTACAATAAGGATACTACCCTAAACTATTCAAATACTCTATAATAGTAGTCCTAAAGAAACTATAGAAGCCGGACTATACTAAACTAGGAGTATATAGACCTATAGCACTACTAAACACCTTAGTGAAGATCCTAGAGGCTATTGTTATAGAGAGAATAAGTAAAGAAGTAGAGGTAAGGAACCTCCTTCTATAATCCTAAATAGGAGCTAGACTAGGAAGATCTACTATATTAGCCCTAAAGCTAATAATAGAGTAGGTCTAGACAGTCTAGAAAACAGACCTAATAATAGTAGTATTAATACTATACTTAGACATATTAAGAGCATTCGATAATGTATTATACTAAAGACTAATATACAATATTAGGATAAAAGTATACCTACGGTATATTATGCAATTTATCTAGTTATTCCTTTAGGATAGGACTACATGCCTTAGACTTAGAGAATACATAGATTAGGCAAGACCCTAAATAACTAGAATACTACAAGGGTTAACCCTCTTACTAATCTTATTCCTATTCTTTATATCTATACTACTTCCTAACCTCGAGGATAAGGGAACTATAGTAATAGGATTTGTAGACGACTCTAATATCCTTATATATATGAAAACTATAGAAGGGAGCTATAGAAAGCTAGAGATAGTATACGACAAATATATATAATAGGTAGCAAAGTATAGGGCTACTTTTGTACTATAGAAGTACTAACTAATCTACTTTACTAGGAGTAGAACAAGATACAACCTATAGGCTATAGTTAATATAACAAGGTTTAAGGATAGACCTACTCTATCTCTTAGATTACTAGGAGTTTAGGTAGATTCGAAACTATAGTAGGGCCTATATATTAAGAAAGTAGCGGAGAAAGGTATATCCTAGATATCCTTACTCTAAAGGCTATACAAATCTATATAGGGAGTATTATTCTAGAAGGCAAAATACCTATATATAGCTATAGTAAGGCCTATAATAATATATAGGGCTAAAGTCTAGATAATACTAGAAGGACTACCTAGATATAGAAAAGGGGCTACCCTAGGGCTAGAAAAGATCTAAAACTAGGTACTAAAGTATATTATAGGAGTATATAAGAGTATAGTAGAAGGGGTCCTCTAAAGGGAAATATAGATCCTACTCCTCTCCCTATATATATAAGAGATAGTAAGACAACAATTAGTTAAGATAGATAATAAACCTACTACTAAGTATATCTAGGAGAGGTATAA
>LFZO01001010.1:0-14072 GCA_001578225.1 Pseudocercospora musae | reverse complement strand
ACTCGTCGTCGCTATAGGCTATCGTCGCTATAGGTAGGCTATCGTCGCTATAGGTAGGCTATCGTCGCTATAGGCTATCGTCGCTATAGGTAGGCTATCGTCGCTATAGGTAGGCTATCGTCGCTATAGGCTATCGTTACTATAGGTAGGCTATCGTCGCTATAGGTAGGCTATCGTTACTATAGGCTATCGTCGCTATAGGCTATCGTTGCTATAGGCTATCGTCGCTATAGGCTATCGTCGCTATAGGCTCTCGTCGCTATAGGTAGGCTATCGTCGCTTAATAGCCTATAGTAACGATAGCCTATAGCGACGATAGCCTACCTATAGCGACGATAGCCTACCTATAACGGATATTAATGTTTCTACTTATAGGTATTCGGGTATCCTTCGATATATAGGATTCATTATTTTAGGATAGTAGTATACAATTTGCTATCTAAGTAATTGCTATACTAATGTACGTGCCAATGTCTTAGAAAATTGCTATTTTAGAAATGCTAGCCAATGTTGCTAATCCGTTGCTATCCGAGTAATTACTATGCCAATGTGTGCTATTTGAGTATTTACCCGATTTATGAATAGCAGTGCCGGATCTACGAAATGCTAGCTCAGGATCGATATGAGCCGGGGCGATGAAGCTGTGGGGGCTGTTGAGATCGAGTTGGCATCTTCGATAGCCTCATAGGACATGTATCAAAAATCTTCCTCTTGTGTGGTTTCTTGGCCGGCGCATCATTTGCCGATTGGGGAAATATCCCGCAATCACTGTTTGAGCCGAGAGGAGCTGACGAAGACTGCCTTTCACACATACGTCCTCCGAAGTCGACAACATCGATTGCGCTGTCCAAAGTTTCTTGAACGTATCGCCAATCAGATATCCTACCTGGTTCCTTCAAGGCTTAGCGACCCCGGTAATTTGGAGCTGTTGAGTAGGGTCGCGCTCTCAGCTCTGACGCTTCTTGCTTTCTTCTCTTCGGCTGCTGAGGGCTGCACAATTGCGAACGTGAGTCATGTTCTCGGTTCACTGCTTTCTGACTGGCTTGATTGCTGACTCCAAAAGGGCTGCACCGGAAGTGGCGAGGTTTGCTGGGTATGCTCACCAAGCACAAGCGGCACATGTGTCTCTGGGTCTGAGTGTGATCATCCGGTCGCCCCATGTGCTTGCGTCTCATAACTTCAGTTTGGACGTGAGCTTCTTATGCTTTCTATCCAGGATAGCTTGCTGACGTCCTCGACAGCTTTAGTTAAGAGAGTGGCTCAGTCGTATTGTTCAACTAACAGGCGGGAAGGTTGAGGTCGTTCTCAACGTGATTATTGGCAGCTTTTTGAGCCTAGATACGAACTTGTATTGAGGTTGATTGTACCCTTCGAAGGCCAAGCATATATCAGTATTGATTTCACAGAGGCTCGGAATTCGGCTCCAGCGCTTACTAATGTCTCCAGTACGGTCGAAGCCACAGTTCCACTGCATACTCTCTTCGTTGCTTGCCCTAACATGGATCATATTCAGATACTCTTGGTGTTTTCGCCACCCTTTACCGCAGCCCTAATGCTGTCACTTCGTTTGTTATGGTTTATCATCTTCTTTACTTGGCTTCGCGATTGTTCCATGCTCAAGATGAGACAAATCGAGACAGGTATATGTGAAATTAGGCCCGATATTCTCTGAACAGCATGTAGTGTGCTAGTATCCAGCGGCGATTGGAGCTGCACCAAGCAGGCAGGACGCCATCTCGCGCAAATGTGACGTGCAATCGAGATGCAAACGAGGAGTCCTATGTGCCTTTGCAGATTCGAACCCAAGTTCTGACCCAGTATATAAGAGTATGGCTGATCAAAACCCCAGTGGCTTCGTCAGAAGGGATAGAGTTTTGCGAATGACTCCAAAGAATGCCGGCAACAGAGACTCGGGACCATTACAGCATGAGTGGCAATGTAGCACCAGATGTCCACAGCGGGCAGGAACGTACACCTCACGAGCGTTACAAGGCAGTCTGTCACCGGAATCAGCTCATCCGCCAGGCTTATATGCAGTCGTCGATGACTGCCACAATGATAGCCACTCTCCAGCTGTCGAACCATCCAATCGAACATGTCTACCTAAGAGTCTTGCAGGACTTTCAGCCAAACAGCGGCGTGAGGCTCTTCTGTGGAGATCGAGCACCTGGACCGGCATATAATGCAGATTATTCCACCGCTGCCCTATGCATCCGCGGTTTACTTCCGC
This sequence comes from Pseudocercospora musae, assembly GCA_001578225.1. Taxonomy (NCBI): domain Eukaryota; kingdom Fungi; phylum Ascomycota; class Dothideomycetes; order Mycosphaerellales; family Mycosphaerellaceae; genus Pseudocercospora; species Pseudocercospora musae. The sequence continues at coordinate 11,842 of LFZO01001010.1, read as the reverse complement.
TAGCGCGACAAAGCGGAAGGACATTCGATCTGGCCCTCTGTAGCGTTTTGACGTTGTATCTAGGAAGGCTTCGTTCAGATGCTAGGCTTATTCAGGTAGCCAAACTCTCGTACGCGGATGCGTTGGGAAATTTTCACGTAGCCCTCGGCAATGCTTGCATTGATGAAGTTGAGGCCCGAAGCGCTCCGAACCGGGTCAAGATACTCGCATGCGTATCCATAGCATTACAGCTGTATGAGTTGAGTGAGTCTGCAATGCCGATGGAAGCTGGCGACTAACGAGACGTAGCTCATTGACCAAGTGGACATTTCTAGTGTGGCCTTTGAAGCGCACGTTGAAGGGGCAATAGAGCTCATCCGAGAATGCGGGCCTTCCGCCTTCACATCGTTGGCGTTCCAGAGCATTTTCAGCAGCTTCCGCAACATCCTAGTAAGTCCAAAGACTCGATGTCGCATTCGCCACGTTCAAGCTGAGTTTCAGGCTGGATACAGCATAACTCGCAGACGATCGTCTTTTCTGCACCTGCCAGAGTGGCTGCTCATGCCATTCATCGGGAGAAGGAAGAGTGCGAGAGAGCGCCTTGCAGACATTGCGGTGCTTATTCCTGAGCGTCTCCACGACACAGATGTACTGGTTGCCGGGAACGGGCCTCGAGAAGCAGGTTTTAAGATGGAAGTTGAACAGCAGCTGCAAGACATTGACGAGTTGTTGCGACAGCTCAAATCGTGGTTTGCGCACGCAAGTCTCGAATACGGTGGCATTGCTGTGCATTACGACGGTACAGGCTGGAGCACGATGCAAAACACTCTGTCGAATGCTCCCAGCTCTGTAATGTCTTTCGATGGTGGGCATCACAAAGTCCAACTCGCGAATGTGCCGGCGGCGGGGCTTTTCTTGCACTATTGGTGCCACATCTTGGAGCTGCATATGTGCAATATCTCCTTGCGACAGCTCTTGATCGACACGGATCTCGACCTCCCCAACGAAAGTCGCGAGGTGAGCTCAATGAGGCTGCTCTCGTCAAGAGCAGCTGCGCAAGAAGCGGCACTGCTGGCTCTCGAAGCATCGACGTGGCCTTCGTCAACGCTTGAAGGCATCGTAGCGCTCCAGTTCCCACTTAAAACTCTGGCAAGGTACTTCAGCGAATAGGTGGTCAGCATGTAACAAGGACATTTTCACACGGCGACTGTCTCCCCGACATGGCAAAGGCCGACACCTGGCTTGGATAAGTCAACTGAAGATCCATCACCTTCAACACCTCCACCGTTCCAGATACCTTCTCTTTCTGCAGCTTCTCGCCATCTCCTCGAAGGATCGGTGACAGGCTCATACGCAGCGCTCAACCCGCCGCGAACTGTTCCGTAGTGCATACCGATACTCAACCGTGATTTGATGGATTTGGGTATTTTCAGGGACTGTTCAGGATGGACGTAAACTGAAGCCGCGATGTAACTCGGGCTGTACAAGCCAATCGGAATCAAGGCCAAGTCGAAAGGGGCATCTTTTGCTTGGTATGCTGTGTCACCGGCGAAATATAGCTTTTTGCCGGCGCTTTCCAGAGCCCATGAACACCAGAGCGTAGAGCCTCCATCAAATGGCGTACGACCGGAGAAATGCTGTGTCGGACAACAAGTCAAACGAGCTTGGCCGATGTTGAGCACGACTACTTCGCAGCTTTGCCACCAATCCATTTCGGTCACGTCCTCATCAACACACCCAACATGCTGTAAGAACCATTTTTAATGTTCAGACCCACGAAGAAATGCAGTCGACCTTTGAGCTTGTGGTATAGTCTCGAAACAAGGTCAAAATCCAGGTGATCGTAGCGATCGTGGGAAATGCAGACTATATCAGGGTCTGGAAGCTCTTCAAGGGAACATGGTGTTGGCTTCTAAAGAGTGGCCCCAGCCATGTGAGTGGAGAAGTTCTTTCACTGAATACCGGGTCAAACAAGACGCCAATACCGCGATGCTGACCGGACGCTGCTGGCGTTTCGACGAGGAAAGAAGCATGACCGGTCCAGGTCGCTCGCAATTTGTCCCGTTGCGCTATTCCCTCCCAGTGCGGCATCGAGACTTTGACGAGCTGATTTGAGCGAGTCCCATTTGGTCCCTCCGGCACAGGGACAAAATTCTTCTCAGGATGGCTGCCGAAGCAGAGCTTGAAGAGTTCTGCCTTGCTGCCATGTTCCTTGAATGATGGCCAGGGATTTTGAAAGGTGGTGGGCGGTTCTCCAAGATGGTGAGCTTTTGCCTTACTGGGCTCTGGATGGCGATCTTGCGAGTGCGTGACGGTGATGTTGTTTGACGTGGACATGATGCTGTCATATAACAAAATCCGGGTAAATACTCAAATAGCACACATTGGCATAGCAATTACTCGGATAGCAAGAGGCTTACTCAGATAGCATACATTAGTATAGAAATTACTTAGATAGTATACATTGGCATAGCAATTACTCGGATAGAAAGAGGCCTACCTATAGCGACGACAGATAGCCTACGTATAGCGACGACAGCCTACCTATAGCGACGACAACCTACCTATAGCGACGATAGCCTACCTACAGCGACGACAGCCTGCCTACAACGGATGTTAATGTTTCTACTTATAGGTATTCGGGTATCCTTCGATGTATTATTCTAGGGAGGTAGTATACAGTTTGCTATCTAAGTAATTGCTATGCCAATGTATGCTATTTTAGAAATGCTAGCCAATGTTGCTAATCCGTTGCTATCCGAGTAATTGCTATGCCAATGTGTGCTATTTGAGTATTTACCCGTAACAAAATCGAAATGAACTGGCTCGCTGTAGTTCTCGATTTAAGGGGGCGATATGGAGCACGCGTCGACGACTGCATGGCACGGGTTTAAGGCTTAAGGTAGCATGTTGCATGAAATACAGTGAGCCAATGTTTGACATTGACGGGGGTTAGAGAGGCGATTGCCAAGCACTTGGCACAAAACAACCACATCTTCTTTCAGCCATTCGCTTGGATGAATGCCGTTGCTGTAGCTTCTGTCAAAGATCTGGAATGGTCTATCGGCTTCAATGCTGCGGAGCACATCTCATCACTCGCCACTCGCCATTGCGGTCCTTCAATACACGCAGATCAAACGTCAAGCGACTCTTGACGGGAATGCAACAGACCTCGGCACGTATTGTACCATAGGTGTAACCTCAAATATCTCCAGAAGCTGTTTGCGGAATCACGAGCAGTATTACTCTAGTCGTTCAGCCAGGACCATCAGCTTCCTCACGATCGATGTGTTCGAGCATATCTGATATCGGACACAACTTCGAATGTGAGTGCAGCGGAGCCACAATGTTTCCTCGGACCAATTCCTGACAGGTCGCAGACTACAAAGTAACGACCGAGACAATCCTGAGCATAGCAGTGTTCGGCTCAGCTCTGCTCTCCAATTTCCAGTCCGCTCTAGACTGTCGTGTAGTTGATCCAACGCTGTTCCGAGCAGAAGACACACTACATATCACCGCCGAGCCACATCAAATTACGGATGATCTGAATGCCATACATCGATCTCCAAAGGGCAATTGCGATTCTCTCTTCCGGCGTCATACTGCTTTCCGGGCCAGTATGAGTCCACCTGTTGATTTTGGGAGTCCGACGCATCGCAGCACAAATGATCCTAACTCTGGGTACTGATGTTCTGTGTGTACTGTCGTCTCTGCTCACAAGAATGTATACCAGCAAGGAGCGATCGGTTTGGAAGAACATGTATACTGGTGAAGGTGGTATTGCTGGAGGTATTGCGCTGTTGACTTGATTTTGCGGTGTAGTCCTAGTTTGAGCGAAGGACGATGGCATCAGGCTGTTAATTGAAGGCGAAGAACTGAGCATGACGCGAGGAACATCAGCTGGGGTCAACCTTGTAGTACAAAGTTGATGCACTGCTGACCTATTGGTCACGGCGCGTTGCGGCTTCCTGTCTGTCTCAGGCTTATCGATCGTGACCTCGTCTTGCCGAATATTTGGTACTTGATGCCTTCTCTTATTGTCGCATTACACTTGCATCGTCTCGCAAGGTGCCATAGCCTCGTGAAGCGAGTCACTTCCGGTTGATAGAGCTCCGTGAAAGCAATGATACTCTGAAAGTGCCCTTTCTGCGAATCTTGGGCCCAGTAATCCTGCTTCGATTGTCAGTGTGACTACCTTCGTGTAACTTTTCTTGCCTCGATTCATAGGTCTTGCTTCCCACCGCTATAAAGATAACGCGCCTCGTTACCAGAGAGCAGCTTATATGCCAGCCTGGGTTATCGCATATCTCTCTCATTTTCATCCCTGGTTTCGAATCAATCTTCCCTTCTTGCACAACACTTTTCTCCTGCTTTGGCCCTCGAGCTTGTTTGATCTGATCTTCGCTTCGGCCATCTGCATCATGGCCACTCGCCTTCTCGACTTCCGGTGTTGACATTCTGGGATTCCGATGTTGCTCTGACACCCAGGCCCATCGACATCGACTTCTATTTCGCAAGGTCTCGGCACATTTCAGGCAGGACGCCGGCACCAGTTACCTGACACCGACAAATCAACGCCTCTGATCTCATCATTGACCTGCATGGATGCCCTCCCACGTTTGGCCCCTTCAAAAAGGCGCGGTTAAGGTGTTTGATGAGCATTTTTAGTGAACAATCATGGTAATCCCTTTCGGGGCGGTGACCATATTTTCCAACGCCAATTCTTTCTAAGCCAGCTGGCCCCCGTACTCAGCTTTAGCTGATCCTTCAGAGAGAGCAGATTTTCCAGCGATTCATCCATGGCCTCAGAAGTTATGTTGTAGCCGCGAGACGACCGATGCCAGTCTCCCGATATCGATCAGTCTCTGACGAACGCTTCATCATCGACGTGATTCATGAACGAACCGCTTCCAGCGTTCGAGCTCGCCTCCACAAGGCTCGCAAAAAGAGCAGCGATACCAGCGACCAATCTTTCATTTCTGGCAGCCCCGCAAACCCTTGGCCGATCGCGTCATCCTCGTTCGATCCCAAGAGCACGAGATTGCGACAGGAGAACTTTCAGAAGGCAGGTTCCTGGCGAATGATGGATTCCGAGCGCGCCTATCTGAGCTTCATGCAATGATGATACTGCCGCCACCTGAGCCTGTCGTGGACCTGTACCAGTCTTCATGGCTGATGTCCTGCTTCTTAGGTTCTCCCGGCGACGTCCTGATCTCCGGTCGGCGAAAACGAGCGCAACCAGAATCGGCTGTGTCCCGTCGTTGCCATCAGGAGGCCAGAAGGGAGGTGAAGTCGTGTTGATGATTGCACCCAGCGTTACATATTTATCTAATTTTTATCTGATAGTTGGGCAAGGAAGCAAGTCCGGGTGAAAATGATTTTGAGAGCAGGGGATGACCAGCTTCGTGCCAAGCCTTATAATCTGCAACCTATTGGCGATAAAAAAAAATGTAGCTTTGCAGCACAACTTACCTGACGGCCTCTAATAATACTTCAAGCTGATAAGACTGATCATATGGCAGAAGTGCTGCTACGAGGAGACTCCGCTACCACGGGCCCAGGAAGAGGCCTCAGGTGTGCAGAGAGCGTTCCCCATATCCTCTAGGCCGCATCGCCCTACTTTAGCAGAGACGGTATCGCCGCGGTCAGCAGTGCCAAATGAGCTGCCAGATTCGTACATCGCATTGCACATGTGCCGGTCGACTCTGGCGCCTTCGGTTAGCTTTCTTTGCGTCGTCCGAGGAGAGCTCGCAGGCCAATGTAAGCTGCTCTTGGCTCAGCGTACCACCCCGTACAAACTGAGACCCAGCAATAGTAGCAGTCGTTCTCTCTCCACAGGTACCGGTATGGTTTGATCAGAAGGAAGCAAGGGTCAGCATTCATTCACCTGCGGTCGAAGTGCATGAGACTGCCAAGGCCGCAATCTCCACTGGCCTGCAGGAGCGCCAAGGTGGGTCCGATCTCAAGTACCCTCTTAAACTCAAGAACGTGGTCCAGGATCATGATTGGCAGCTTGCTGCCAATCCAGACACCGCGCGACGATTTTTTCAAGTTGTCTGCCAAGACCGAAATGATTGGAAGAAAAGTTGTAGAACTAATATCCCGTTAAAGTTAATAAAGAGTTTGACTTACCTCGTGTTTCTAGCTTCGAAGCCGGGCTTTCGCTATATAAGCCTAGCGCGTACCTCGAAGATTCGCTTTCTAGTTAAATATTAAAGGACTATTAGTAAAATCGTCGGGTATCTAGATGAGTAGTAAGCTAGCCCTAAGGTAATATAGCCTATAGTAATTAATAAATTAGCTAGGTTTTAGTATAAAAATCTATAAAAAGTATTATAGTAGTAGTAAATTCTTGTATTACTATACTATTCTAACTACTAGATAAGTAGCTATCCCTATCTATTCTTAAAGGTAAAAGCCCTCGGCCTATAGCCTCCGGTACAAAACCCTTTATCTCCTTCCTACTTTATAGGATTCTATCCCTACCTTTATTGTCTATTTAGGCTATAGGATATAGAGAGGATCTCTATAGCTCCTTCCCCTTACTAGGCTCCTATTCCTACTTCCTACCTTCCTCCTCCTCCTTTTCTAGCTCCTCCTTTATAAGGGAGAACTATTCTAAGAGACCCTCTCTAATTATCTACCTAATTACTTTATTTAGGCCTCTTTTAGTTTAGGTAAGCTCCTACTATAATAACCCTATCCTTTAGATAAGTTAGTTTCTTGTCCTCTATCTCTCTAGGTAGAATAGTATAATATGCTTAGGTATCTAGGCCCTATATCTATACGTATATTCTAGTATCTTATCTAGAACCCTCCTCCTTATTAGGTATGCATTTAGGCTAATGTATTTAGTCCTAATTAGGGTTACTATTATGCTTTACTTCCTTAGCTATCCTTAGTATATTTCCTTACCTTTTAGCCCTTCCTACTAGGCTATAGGGAGTTATTATCCCTATTAGGATGCCTACCTCTTCCTAACTTAGCTTTTCTATTATGTTTCCTATCTCTAGTATATCTACTAATACTTAGGCATTATCCCTCCCTATTAAATGTATTCCTTAGTCTATCTCTTAACCTATTCTACTAGCTATCTCTACCTTATCTTTAGGTCTTGTATCTAGGCTATGCCTCTATTCCTCCTACATTCCCCTTAGACCTTTTTATACCTCTTCTAGATATACTTAATAATAGGTTTGTCCTCTATCTTAACTACTTATTACCTTATAATCTCCTATATATATAGGGAGATAGGTAGGATTTGTATTTCCCTTTAGAGAACCCCTTCTACTACGCTCTTATATATTCCTATAATATACTTTAGTACCTAGTTTTAGACCTTTTCTAGCCCTAAGGTAGCCCCTTTTCTATATCTAGGTAGTCCCTCTAGTATTATTTAGACTTTAGCTCCGTATGTTATAGTAGGTCTTACTACTACGGTATATAGGTGTTTTGCCTTCTAGAATAATACTCCCTATATAGATTTGCATAGCCTTTAGAGTAAAGATATCTAGGATATACCTTTCTCTACTACTTTCTTAATATATAGGCCCTACTATAGTTTCGAATCTATCTAAACTTCTAGTAACCTAAGAGATAGAGTAGGTCTATCCTTAACCCCTATTATATTAACCGTAGCTTATAGGTTGTATCTTGTTCTACTTCTTGTAAAGTAGATTAGTTAGTACTTCTACGGTATAAAAGTAGCTCTATACTTAGCTACCTATTGTATATATCTATCGTATACTATCTCTAGCTTTCTATAGTTCCCTTCTATAGTTTTCCTATATATAAGGATATTAGAGTTATTTACAAATCCTATTACTATAGTTCCCTTATCCTCGAGGATAGGGAGGAGCGTAGACGTAAAGAATAGGAATAGGATTAGTAAGAGGGTTAATCCTTATAGTATTCCGGTTGTTTAGGGCCTTGCCTAATCTATGTATTCTCTAAGCCTTAGGCACGTAGTCCTATCCTAAAGGAATAACTAGATAAATTACATAATATACCGTAGGTATACTTTTATCTTAATATTATATATTAGTCTTTAGTATAATACATTATCGAATGCTCCTAATATGTCTAAGTATAGTATTAACGCTACTATTATTAGGTCTGTTTTCTAGACTATCTAGACCTATTCTATTATTAGCTCTAGGGCTAATATAGTAGATCTTTCTAGTCTAGCTCCTATCTAGGACTATAGGAGGAGGTCCCTAGCCTCTACTTCTTTGCTTATTCTCCCTATAATAATAGCCTCTAGGACCTTTGCTAGGATGTTTAGTAGTGCTATAGGTCTATATACTCCTAGTTTAGTATAGTCCAGCTTCTATAGTTTCTTTAGGACTACTATTATAGAGTGTTTAAAGGGTTTAGGGTAGTATCCTTATTATAGGTATACTATAAAGAACTTATATAGTATAGGTCCAAGTTCCTATCTATATTCCTTAAGTATTAGGTTAATAATCTAATTAGGTCCTAGGGCTTTTCCCTTAAGGAGCCTATTAAGTATCTTCTAGAGCTCTCCTATTCTAACTTCTACCTCTATCTAGAATAGGCCTAGGTAGGATATATTTTTTATGTCTTCTAAGTTAGCTTCCTTCGGTTCTAGAAAGAAGTATTAGGCTAATACTTCTACTTTCCTTTAATTTCCTATTTGTATTGTACTATCCTTATCCTTAAGCTCTAGGAACTATAGAAAGGGGTATCTTTGTCCTATCCCTTCCCTAGCCTACCTAGCTAGCTTCTAGATCCTATTTAGGTCCTTAGTAATTTCTTTTACTATATTTCTCTAGCCTAGGTTTCTATCTTTCCTAATCTACTTTCCTTTAGCTTATAATACTACTAGGTATACTACTAGGTTCCCTTCTATTCTATCTTAGCTCTATTCCCTCTTTAGATATCTTATCTTTTTTACTATCTTACTACACTCCTTTAACTAGGTTATTTTAGTATATTTAGATAGTTTAGCCTTTAGGATGTCCTTCTAGACTATCTTAGTAAGTATCTCTTAGACCTCCTAGGCTATCGCATTAAGCTATTATAGTATGTCTATTATTCTAATAGAGATTTCTTATACCTCCTTCTTTACCCTAGCCCTAATTTTGTCCTAGTCTACCTTTTTCTACTATAGTCTTTATATCTAGGCTCTAGTACTAGTCTAAGCCTATAGGATTATAGTTTAGATTAGTATATAGTCTAATCCTATTTCTATGTCTATCCTTGTCCTATATTCTTGTACATTTTGTTAGATTCCTATAGTCCTAAATACTAGGTCTTGTTAAATATTGTTACGTAGGCGGAGGAGAGTAGGCATACTAAGGGACCCAATTCGTAGTAGATAAAAAGGATAAAGGTCTATCTAAGACTACAAATACAAAGATAAAGGAGAATTGCCCCTAAGCTAGGCCTAATTAGGCTAGCTAGCCTAGACAATACTAAGAGATAACTAGGTAGAGAGAGTCTATTTCTAATACTCCCCTTAACTCTTAGTCTAGTTAGATTAGTCTACTTCCTCTTTAGAGCCCTCCTTATTATATATAACTATTGCTAATAACTTCTTATTATCTATAAGCTTATTGTTTGCAATTACCTAAATCATTTGCCTTGCCATTTCTAGGTATAGATAGTAGATTATTATATAATTATCCTAACTATATAGTTTGTACAAACCCCTCTCCTACTTATAAGTAGTAAACCTCTAGGGTTTCTTCTAGTCCCTTAAGGCTATAGCCCTTACTACTTTTGTAGAGGTTATATCTAAAACTAGCTCTTTATTATCTTCTCCTAAGTATAGGGATATCTACTAGATAGTCTTGTATTAGGATTTAGTAGTAATAGGTTAATTGCTATTCTCTAGAATAGTATAAAACAAGTCTTCTCCTCTTAAGAAAATTTCTATCCTTCTAAACTATTACTCTAAGTTGTCCTTAGTTAGGATAGGGCAAGATCTCTTTAGTAATCTAGATGTTTTATCTTAAGTATCTATATCTTATAGTATACTAGCTTAGTTATTGTTATCTATTGTAATATAAGCTAGCTAGAAAAGAATTTATAGGCTTGCTAAGCCCGAAATAAGTATATATAATAGATACTATAGGAACGGGACGATCGTAATAGTTAGTATACAAGTTAATTAATTGTCTAAACTACGTTCTATAGGTATAAGATATCCTAGTATCGTACCGATACTAGGCTAGACCGTAATAGTCTCCCCCCTAATAGGGAAGACCTATACGTCCTCGTTATAATAAAACAAAATCGAAGAGTAAACGTACTAATATATAATATAATCGTCGCGGTAGTATTAGTAGTCGCATCGCTACCCTATAGTATTAACTACTCGGTAGCGAGCGGCGACGACTAAGCCTAGAATCGTAACGATCTAGCGATAGGCGCGTGTAGCTAGCGTAGATAGAGTCGATAGCGACTAGACTATAGCCTCTATCTCGGCGCGGCGACGCTTACGCGACTAGGCTAGCGTCTTAGCGGTATTAATACGTAGCGGCGGCATTGGCTTACCTAAAGCCTTAATATCTAGCTTACCTACTATTACGTTAAATAGTACTATCGTAACGGTTAGGGACTATACGGTATTAAGCTAGGCGTTTAGTAGGAGAAGGTCTATTATTTCGCCTATATCGATAGAGCTATCGTCGCGAAACGCCTATACTTCGTTCGCCTAGCTCTTAAGGTATTAGTCTATAACGGCCTCGACGTCTACTAACTCGGCTTTAGTAGCGCTACCTATACCGCCGAGGATAGTAAGCGTATCGCTTAGTACGTCTACTAAGTATAGCGCTATACGTCCCTTATCCGCATTAATATAGTTATCGGCTAGTAAATTAAGGGATTACTTGCCTATCTCGAGGAGAATGCGGATAGTCGAGCGCTATTATACCGTAGTAAGAAGTAAGGCATCTCTCTATACAAACAAGGCGGTAATAGTATCCTCGAGATCCTTAGCCTAGCGATATAACTTTAATACGGCGATGTTAGCTATACGATTAGCTAGAGTAGTCTAGTTAGTAACAAGCTATATCTAAGCGGCGGTACCTATAGCTAGCGGCTATAGCATAGCCGGCGCCGAAGATAGTAGGGCTAGCAACTTGTCTAGGAGGTTACCTATCGCCTTAGTAACGTCGTTTAGTAGCGCGACGCGTAGTGCCTTGCCTTTAGCTCGCCTAGGATTGCTACTATTAGGTATCGGGTTACCGTTATCTAGCGTATCGTTACTACCTACCGAATCGCGTCTACGGCTAGCTCTATTACGTATACGGATAGGCGTAGGATTGCCGCGCTCTAGCGTATCGTTACTACCTAGTAAACCGAGCCTATAGTAGCGCCTATTACACGTACGGATCTCGGTAGGGCCTACGGTATATAGTAGGACCTTGCTAAATTAGAGAGTATTAGTAACGTTGCCCTCGTTAGGCGTAAAGGTATCGTTAGGGATTAGGAATAAAGAGACTAGGTCCTAAGACATAGTAACGTTATACTACTCTAGGGTCTTATTAACCTAGCTAAGGTAGTATATCGTATTAGTACGGACGGCGACCGGTACGAAGTTATTAGGAACTACCTATGTCTTTATTAGAATCTCCTCGTTCTACTAGTTATCGCGTACCGTATCGGGGAACGTAAATCCCTTAGGGACCTTGCCTACGCATAGATTGTTTATATACGTTATAAATACGTCGCTATAGTAATCGTCGTTACGGAAGCCTAGCTAGACAATCGCTACAAAGTCGACCTTTAAAGTCTTATCTAATACGAGTACCTTCGGGTAGAACTTCTTCGCCTTCGCGTAGCTTATATACTTCTTACTACCTATAGTAATCTATAGATAACCGTTCGATTTATA
>LFZO01000101.1:0-115826 GCA_001578225.1 Pseudocercospora musae | reverse complement strand
CTCGAATATTCTATAGAGGTATTTATACTCTAGTAGGAGGCTATTCGGGTCGTCTTAGTCTATCTTAACTATCGATATTACGAAGGGATACGTACCCTCGTCTAATATAGCCTTAGAGAAGTCGGAAGGGCCCGATATAGCGTAGTTACGCTATTTACGAGCCCCCTTTCTCCTCTAAATAGCTATCTTAGCTATAAAGTTAATTAAAGGATTCTACTATTCTAACTAGGATATGCCTAGTACGATATTAAAGCTATAGATCCTTCCTATAGCGAAATTGTCTATATAGCCTACTACTAACTACTCGTGTCCGATACTTCGTAGGATATATAGTATTTGCTACTTATAGCTACCGACTAGCTATTAAGGATCTTATACTACTTAGCGTCTATGTTACTTAGGGCGAGGCTAGCCTCCTTAGCTACTACACTATCTAAGATATTAGCCTAGGAGCTACAATTAATAAGCCCTTTAAGTATATAGGAGTTCTCGCCCTATTATAGCTTAACGTCTAGTTAGGTTAATTAAAACTAGTCCTAGTCGACCTATCTTAGTCTACCGGGCTCTACGTTCCTCCTTTATTCCTTAGTATAAACGACCTAGCCTACTATAGCTAGGAGGACTACTAGGCGGATTTGTCTTTTCCTAATTCTAGATTATAGATAGGGCATTAGGGCCTCTTATAGCCTATCTCGCTATAGTACTAATACTAAGGGACTTCTTAGTCCTTCTCGGATCTATTGTAGGCGTTCTAGTACCTTTGTAGAGAGATCCGACCTTTTGTCCCTTAGCTATAGCCTCTAGAGTTTCTAGGTAGCTTGTCCGATACTAAGCTAGTAGCGCTATTGTCTAAGTCGGAGCGACCGTACTTCTTATTACTCTAGTCTTTATCCCTATAGGACCTATACTCGTTCTCTAGCGAGTAGTAGTAGGCATTTACTCCCTCTTCTACTTCGATTAGGATCTAGAAGTACTATTAGCCTACCTCGATATAGTATCGGATCCTCTTATCTATAGCTATAACGAAGTCGTATATTATGTAGTCCTAACGATCCTCTTCGACCTTATCCTATTAGATCTTTATATAGTCTAGTAGCTTAGATAGGATACGACTACCCTAGTTAGCCTATTTTAGCCTATCTAGGACTAATTAGTAGCGTTCCTTCTTCGTCCCTATAGAGTCTAGTATTACCTACTTTATTTTTTCCTAGGTATACTCCTCTAGGTCCGAATACCTAGTATATCGTTTCTATTTAACTTGCTATTCCCTCTCTATCTATTCCTCGGCTAGGTCTACCTTTATTTCTTCTAAGGAATAGATATAAGGAACTCGCCTAAAGATACGGTCGTAGTCTCTAACCTATTAGTCGTAGTCTATATACCTTTTGTCCTCGAATATATAGAGGTTCCTTGCCTTAGGAATAGCCGATTCTATAGATATAGAGGATAGTCTAGTAGGAGTTACGTTTAGCTAAATATATCTTTAGTCTATAAGGAGGGAGGCTTCCTAAGCTATATCGGCTATCCTTCTCCTAAGATAGGCTAATTCGAGGCGCTACTTAGCCTATTTAGCTCGTTCTTCCTTATACTAGAGCTAGACTACTAGGGCCTCGTTGTCTAGGTCTTCTTCGGCATTACCCTACCTCTCGTCGCTATCGATAGTGTTTCCTAGCGAGTCGTTAGCCGGGATAGAGGAATTATTGTCCTATTCGGTATTAGGAAAGTTGTCCTAGTTATTGTCCTAGCTAACCGGGTTCGATACTAAGGCCTTTGCTTTCTTCTATACTATTTTGAGTACTATATAGTATAGTTTAGAGGAGCAATTTGTATATAAAAGGGATATATAATACGTAGTATATAGTACTTGATTAGAACTACTCGAATTACTAAAGAAGAAAGGGAAGGGAGATATCTCGAGAGAAGATATATGCCTTAAGGCCAAGACGGGCCGCCCTAGCCCTTCTTGGCCTATTTCGACTCTAGATAGGCTAACTAGGCCCGACTAGGCCCGTAACTATAATACTATATCTACGATGCGAAAAATAAACCTAGTAATCGTATATCGAGCCTAAAGTATTGTAAGATAAAAGAGGAGTATTCTATATATAGGAAGACTATAGTAGACGTAAAGCGAGTCTTATAGATATCTAAGACTAAACAAGCCTTAAGAAAGAAGAAAAGAGCTAAGTAAACTATATTCCGATAGTAGCTAGAGAAGTAGAAGGAGAGACCTAAGTAGGATAAAGATACATTCTAGTAGAAAAGTAAGGCTAAACAAGAAGAGAAGCTATCTAACCTAAGATTAGTCTTCTTATAGTAGAGGAATAGAGGATAAGTATTACTATAGCTAGCTATATAGCCGGCCTTATTAGATTTATTATTAATCGAATACTAACATAATCTAGGAAAGAGATTAAGGTAAAGGATAAAGAGGATCTATATAATAAATATATAGTAGTAGATATTTTAACTAGTATAAGCTTAATAGAGATAGTACTTAACGATTATCTAATAGACTAGTATAAATAAAGCGACTTAGATATAAAAGATCTACCTATAGATTCTAAGAACTAGGATTTTATTAATCCGAGTTAGGCTCTTACTCTAAGTTATAAAGCTAAGATATAAGAGGTAGCTAAGGAGCTTTACTACTTGAAATTTCTCGATATCGAGTTTCGCATAGTATATATATATATTAGTATAAGGCTATTTATTCGATATAGAGAAAGCTATAGTATAGGCAATTGAGTAGTTTGAGAGGGATATAAAGACTAAGGTCTAGATTAGAAAGCTATTAAAGGTAGTAGGAAATAGTAGAGTTTAGATATGTCCTTTATAGCTAGCTAAAAAGTTAGATCTTACTAATAATTCTATAGAAAGCTTTAAGTTAGGGACACTTCCCTATACTATACAAAATCTATATCCTTACTAAGTATATAGTTATTCGAAATATTAATATATAGAATAAAAGCTTTCTACTATACTTTAGAAGTATGCCTCGCTTAGATTGGCCTAGCTACTAGCCTTAGAACTATAATCTCTACTACTACTACTACTTTAAGGATATAGTATGCCTAGGACGTAGTAGAGTAAAAGCTCTCTACTATTACTTCGATATCGAGAGGAAGTAGCTAGAGGAAACGAATAGGTACTATAAGATACTAGCTACGCTAGGCTATAAGGGAATATTAAAGCTAACGTACCTCTTAACAATATGTCTTAGTAATTCGAAAGATGGAATATATCTTAGCTTAGGATAAGTAGCTATAGACTATATATACTCTACTTATATAGTAGTAGATAGTACTAGAGTATAGTAGATAACTAAAGATATAGTTATATAAGATACTAAGTAGATAGCTATAGACTAGCTCGTATAGTAGTTTATGTAACTACTAAAATAAAGATTATAAGTACATAACTATATATCCCGGAATTTCTATTCTTCTTACTAGCCTAGCTACCTATATTATTGAAATTTTGTTTCGTACCTAGCTATCTATAGTTTTATATTATAGTTCGGACCTTTTTACCTTTCTTTCTTACTTTAATAGTAATCTATCTAACTATTAAAGCTCCTTAGGACTCTTAGTCGTTAATCCTAAGATTGCTATCTAAGTCGCTATTTTGCTATATCTATAAGCTACTATGCCTCTAAATACTAACCTCCTCAATGTTCCTACTATCCTAAATACTCGCTTATTACTAAGCCTACGAATAATAAGGTCGCAATTACGCTCTAGATAGTTATTAGAAGTATAGACTAGATCTTAAGGATAAGGAGGAAACAATAGAGCTTTAAGTCTATCTATCCAAAGTCCTCTAGGAAGACGAAACAATACCTTACTATCGACTATTCGAATAAGGAGTAGTCTAGTAGGGGCTTAGTCCTTTAGTAGAGATAGTTAATATTCTTATTAATCTTCGGTATCGATAGCCTAACGAAATCTCTTCTCTCCCGAGAATATTTAATTAAGGGCCCTATTAGTTATTAATCCGGCTATCTTCGATAAACAGGATAATGTTTATATCTAGAAGAAGGAATATTACGAGCCTTGTCATTAATAGGTTCGAGAGACCTAGTAGAATATAGTAAAAAGCTCTAGTTATCCCTTGCTTTATAGGCTATAGAATATCTAGAAGTTTCCTATTAATTAGGGGAGTAAGGATAGGAATAGTTTTATTTAGAAGTATTTAACTAAAGGAGCTATATATAGGATAGTTACTATACTCGATAGGCTTAAGGGTTAGCTAGTAGTAATATGTAATTTCTATAGGCTAGTTATAAAGTATCTATTAATTAGGGATAGTAATACTACTACTACGAAGTATTTAAAGACTCAAAAGTATCGTTTAGTATAGGGAGATCGATAGGAGGAGGTAGATACCGAATTTCGGACTAAGGTAAGAGTACTTCCCTATAGCTAGCTATATAGCTAGCTATATGCTAGCTATACGCTAACTACTTAGGATATAATAAATAAGTCTAACAATATTATAGTAAGGAAAGAAGAATATATATATAGTTAACGCTAGTAAGTATAGTCTCGAGGATTTCTATTATCTAGTAAATAAGATAATTATTGTTAACAAACTTCTAGAAGACTTCTTCGAGAGGGAATTGATCTAAAAAACATACTACTACCTTACTAATAATCCATCCCTATTTCTCTTAGCGAGTACTAAATATAGTAATTTTGTATAAAATATAGAGAGTACTATTAAAGAGATTAAGGATCTAGTAGCGCTAGCTAACTAAGTAGTAATCGCAATTAATAGCTAGTTTAATAGGATAATGTAGGTATTATTCCTCTCTATTATACTTTACTTTATCGATAGGTAATAGAAATACTACGAGTTAATAATCGGATTTCCTAAAATTATAGGAACCTACTCTAGAGCAAATATAGTAGATTTAGTCTAAAAAGTACTAGAGCAAGTTAGAGTTTATACTAAGCTAATTACTATTACGATAGATAACGTAAGTAATAATAAAACGCTCTATAAAAACTTGTAGATAGCCCTCCTAGGAGCTATCTTATACTAATACTAATTTTAGATAAGAAGTAGTCGAGAAACTTAGTTAAACTATCGCAATATAAATAATACTATCTATTAGGCTATTAGAGGATACCGAGGAATACGAGAACGATTCTAGGTCTAAGGACCCGACTAGTCTCGCGATAGAGTCGATAGATATAGACCTACTATTCGACGCAAGAGTAACAATTTCCTTCCCTAAGAAGTTTCTCTATCTAGCCTATATAGTATAAATCGCTATCTAGATACTATTTACGAAATTGAAGCTAGTACCTTAGAACGACGAGTAGTAGAAGATCTTAGACGAAAAGAAAGTATAGGATAAGCTAAGTACTTTAAAGGCGGCTATAAAAGCTTCTTAGGAATAGAGTCTTACTATAGTTATTTACAAAGTAAGTACTACTAGTACTTATAGCTAGCTATATAGCTAGCTACTAGTTTTCTTAACTAACAAATCTAGATCTACTAGATAGTAATCTATAGTAACTCTAGCTCGTAGCGATAGTACGCGTTCGTACTTATCTAGACAAACCTTATAGACAAGCCTTAGATTAATAGTAAAAGTATCGCTTAGAATAAGAAATAGTAATCCTAGCCTCCGAAACGACTACTTCGATTAACCTAGGACGTTAAGACTAGATTCGACTTATCGTTCTATATACTAGTCCAAGTATATAAACTATACTATATAGTAGACTAGTACTACATTAATCAAGGTATCGAATGGCTAGCCTTAACTAAGGTAGAGTAGAGATAGGCTAAATATCTTGTTTCGATTATAAGGCTATATACTATCGTTACGAATATAATAGGTAGGATCTAAGGACTAATAATCTATTAGGTACCTAGATATTACAACTAGCTCTTTAACGAACTAGATCGATCTATAACGAAGCTAAGTAAAAAGAGTATTCCTTAGAAGATTACTATAACAAAGGCACTTATAGTATTAGAATAAAAGCTTAATAAATATTATTCGACTACTTTCGAGATCTTTAGCGATATCTATAGTATCGTAGTCCTCCTTTATCTAATATAGAAGACTAAATTCTAGTAATAGGACGAGTAGAAGGATAAACTAAAATAGGAAGAGTACTACTAGTTAGTATTAAAGAAGCTTATTAAGGAATACTCTAATAATATAGTATATAGAGCTAAAGGATAGTAACTATAGATAAAGGTTAAGAAATTGCGAACGTTGTTTATATTTAGTACCTAGGCTCCTAAATAGGACGAGATCGAGGCAAGGGGAGCTCTAGACGAACTCGAGATATATCGAAGGTAAAGTAAGTACTACTATTAGTATAGTTATTATCCTAAGCTATAAGCTAACGAGAATTAGATTTATCCTATCTTGTAAACGATTTCTTAGAGGATAATATATTAAGAATATAGTCTCGAATTGCCGAGAGTTATCTAATAATTGCTATAATTACTCGAGATATCCTAGTAATCCTTAGGATAGGAATCGGAATAGAGTACTTGTTTAGTATTAGGTAGTATTAGTACTAATACAATCGAATATATAGTCTAACTATCTTTAAGATAATTATAATTAATCGGAATTTTCTTATATAGAAGAAACGTTAAGGGAAGAATAACCCTTATACTATAACATTAGATAACTTACTTAGAAAGGAAGTAAGTATTAAGGAAGAGGAGAGTAAGAACTAGGATAAGGAAGAAGATACTCGATCTAGCCCTTCTATCTAATTAATTAGTAATAACGAGGAGGAAGGCAACAAGTCCTCGAAGCGAAAGTAGAAGTAATATTAAGGGGATCTAGATAGGAATCCTAAAAAGAGGATCTATAGATAGTAAGGTTAATAAAATTAATATAGCTAGCCTTATAGCTAGCGAGGTAAAGTCCCTTAGATCCATACCGAGCTCTAGGCACTATATCTAGATATAAGTCGCTATCTATATATAGTTAGTTATCCTTATTATTGTACTAACCTAAGAGCTAACTATACAAGTTTTTAATAAAGTATACTCTACTCTACTATATATGCTCTATTTATCCTATAGTCGCTAGCTAGCTATATAGCTAGCTATAGTAAGTAGCTATTACTTTACCTATACTATACTTATATAAGTATAGCCTATAGCCCCTCTAGTTTCTAATCTAATAAATCGTAACTCGTAGGCTTTAAGGGAAAATCGTTAGGAGGTAGTAGCTAAACATTGTACAATACCTACTCCTCTATCTCTACATTTATAGGATAGATACATTTAGTAGTACTAAGGGATAAAGAAAGAAGGATAGCGATATAGCCTTACTTATAGATAGAGGCTATACCAACATCTACCTACTAGTAACGTAGAGTATATATTATTTACTTTACTCTTTACTAAACTTTCTATACTAAGAATATATCTATACTCTTATTTAAAGAGCTATATTGTATAGTATATAAGATTATATTAAATAAGAAGAGCTAAGAGCTATATTAGAAGGTTGTAGGCTTTAAGAAGAAATAATTAGGAGATATAGTATAGCTAGCTATAGATAAGAAGTTATTATTCTATCTATACTATACCCGAAGAAGTATAGTAGATAGCGCCTCTCGCTTCTTATCTCTCGAATTCTATTAACGAGAGTACAAAAGAGGTATTAATATATACTTTAATATATATAAGCTAATCCTAACCTACGACGTTAGTAGTAAGTAGAAGGTAGATAGTACTTTCAAGACATAGCTTCCTTTAGGATTAACGGGTATATATGTCCTAAAGTCGTCCTTTAGTATCTGTGATTTGAGTAAAAGAAGTACGAAGCTAAGGATAGAGTATAATAAAAGATATAAAGGAAGATCTTATACGATATATAGCGCTACTACGTAACTACTAATAAATACTAAGTCGAGTAACTAGAAAGTAAGCTAGAAAACCGGCTAGTAATAAGTAAGTAGTCGTTATCTTACCTATACTAAACTCCGATAAGTATAGTATATAGAGCCTCTCGCTTCCTATCTCTCGAATT
Organism: Pseudocercospora musae; assembly: GCA_001578225.1. Classification (NCBI taxonomy): domain Eukaryota; kingdom Fungi; phylum Ascomycota; class Dothideomycetes; order Mycosphaerellales; family Mycosphaerellaceae; genus Pseudocercospora; species Pseudocercospora musae. The sequence goes on along the minus strand of LFZO01000101.1, from coordinate 107,803 downwards.
CTATTAACGATAGTATAAAGGAGAACGCTATAGATACCGCGTTCTTTAGCATATATCAAGGAAGATCTTTTACGATACAAAGCGCTACTACGTAACTACCGATAAGTATTAAGTAAAGTAATTAGAGCTTAAGCTAGAAAAACGGCTAGCTATATAGCTACCTATAGGTAAGTAGCTATTACCTTACCTAGACTATACTCGAACAAGTATAGCTTATAGTGCCCCTAACTTCGTATCTAAAGAATAATATCGATAATAGTAAAAAAGAGTTTACTATAGATACTACATACTTCGATCCTTTTATTAGGGCATAATCCTAAGCGATTCCTTAGCTCGGCGGCAAGCTCGAGTAAGTAATACGGCTTGCTACAAGTTAATAGTAATAGTACATTCTTCGTCTAGCTAATAGTCGCTAGCTAGCTATAGGTTAGATACTATTACCTTACCTAGACTATACTCGAACAAGTATAGCTTACGGCGCCCCTAACTTTATTTCTAATAAATTCTATCGACGACGATAAAGCTAAGGATAGAAAAGTGTAACAAAAGATATAGAGGAAGATCTTATACGATGCATAGCGCTACTACGCAACTACTAATAAGTATTAAGTAAAGTAACTAGAGGTTAAGCTAGAAAAACGGCCGGCTACATAGCCGGCTATAGGTAAGTAGCTATTACCTTACCTAGACTATACTCGAACAACTATAGCTAATAACGCCCCTAACTTTATTTCTAATAAATTCTATCGACGACGATAAACCTAAGGATAGAAAAGTATAACAAAAGATCTAAAGGAAGATCTTATACGATACATAGCGCTACTACGTAACTACTAATAAGCATTAAGCAAAGTAACTAGAGGTTAAGCTAGAAAAACAGTCGGCTATATAGCCGGCTATAGATAAGTAGCTATTACCTTATCTAGACTATACTCGAAGAACTATAGCTAACGATGCCCCTAACTTTATTTCTAATAAATTCTATTAACGACAATAAAGCTAAGGATAGAAAAGTGTAACAAAAGATACAAAGGAAGATCTTATATAATACATAGCGCTACTACGTAACTACCGATAAGCATTAAGTAAAGTAACTAGAAGTTAAGCTAGAAAAATAGTCGGCTATATAGCTAGCTATAGGTAAGTAGCTATTACCTTACCTAGACGATAATAGTATACTAAAGTAGAAGACTAAATAGGCCTTATAGCTTACCTACGCCTTTAATATAGGAAGCAAGATTCAATTTAAGGCTATATAAAAAGTTATCTATAATAAGTTAAAGATACTCTCTCCTCTCGATAGTCTCGGGATATATATTATTACGCGTACTATCTCTTATATAGATACTATCGTTTAATAGTCTACTAATCTATCGGTCGGTATATGGCTAGCCGGCTATAGGTAAGCAATTGTTACCTTACCTATACTATACTCGAACAAGTATAGCCTACTATATCTCTAGTTTCTTATCTTATAGTTTTAGAGTAACTTATAGTAGGCGAAAGGTTTCTAATAGAGCTAAAGATAGTATAGTAGGATTACTAGGTCTATATAGATATACTAACGGATATCTTAATATATATAGACCGCGTCTACTATATCCATTACTACTAGCCTTCTATCTTTACTAAGTCTATAAGGCTCTTTTGTAACTAGATCTTACGAATACTACTATAACTAAATAGCGATAACCTCCTCAAGTACCTTATAAACCTTATCCTTAACTAGATTTAGATAGATCGAGATAGTAAGGATATATAGCTATATCTTATTAAGTTAGTTATATATATAGCTAGCTATAGGTAAGGAGTTATTACTTTACTTATACTTTACTCGAATAAGTATAGCTTATAGCGCCTCTAGCGTCGTATCTAAAGAATTCTATTAACAATAGTAAAAAAGAGTTTATTATAGATACCGTACCCTTCGATCCTTTATTAAGGCATATTTATCAATGCGATTTCTTAGCTTAGTAGCAAGCTCGAGTAAGTAATATAGCTTACTAGAAGTTAATAGTAATAGTACATCCTTCGTCTATCTAATAGTCGCTAGCTAGCTATATAGCTTACTATAGGTAAGTTACTATTACCTCTCCTAGACTATACTCGAACAAGTATAGCTTACGGTACCCCTAACTTTATTTCTAATAAATTCTATCGACGATAGTAAAAAGGAGTTCGCGAGAGGAACTATAGTATTCAATCTTATAGTAAGCAAGATTTTATATAATATATAGTACTACTTCGCTTATACTAATCTTCCTATTAATCCCTCGATATCTTCGTATAATACTATAATAACGCGTATATACTATTTATCTAAGCGTAGCCCTAAATTATGCGCTATGCCTTCGTATCTACGAAATTACAATGCCTCTAAAGAAAGCATCTACTAGTAGGACTACTAATAAATAATAAGTAAAGTAACTATAAGCTAACCTAGAAAATAGGGACTTCGTTAGTCTTAGGTAATATAGAGCTTAGGGCTATATAGCTAGCTCTAGGTAAGTAGCTATTACCTTATCTATACTATACTCGAACAAGTATAGCTTATAGCCCTACTAGCTTCTTATCTTATAAATCCTATCTATAATAAGGAAAAAGAGTTCTCTATAGATACTACGCTCTTCTAAGTATATCTCTTTAATATACGAACCTTACGATATAACGGCTAAGGTAGAGTAGGCCTTTGCTCTATAGCCGGCTATATAGCTAGTCGTTTTTCTATTTATTACAAGCTAGGCGTAAACGTTACTACGATAACGTTTCCCTATATATATACCTAGTCTTCTTTCATCTATCCCTTTCTTCCTTTTATATCCTAAAAAATACCTTTCTATAGAGATACGATTATTAACGACCTAGATAGACTTTTTAGTTCCTTTAACGATAGAAACTACTAAGATAATAGCTAAGAAATAGATTGTAAGTCGTTACTCTCTCTTCTAAGATAACCGAGGTCTATGTACTATAAGGGCGTTTCCTATTTCCGAGAGCTCCGGACAACTTGTCCCTCTACAATACGCCCTCTTTATAGGCCTTAGGCAGTACTACACTATAGTCATTCATTTACGGTGTTATCTTATCGTTTCCATTACTTACAATACCTTCTAAGAGGCATATGTCGACCGCCTAGCGTAGCGGCGTTCATAGCGGCAAGAGGGGGTAGAAGGGATAGTATAGCTAGCTGCTAAGGCTAGTCCCGTAATACACCGTCTTCGGATGAACTCGATAGTAATCCCTCTCCTTCTAACGATTCTAATATACGTAGAAAACGCGCTACAATAACGAACAATTTAGCTCAATTTGTAGACGGCGCCCTACGCGAAGCTAGCTAGCTCGACGAGGTATTATGGAACGGATATACTAGGCTTTAGGAAGAAGCCCGGAAGATAGAAGCGTTCGAGAAGGAAGAGGCGTACAAGTAGGAGCTCCGCAAGATTAAGTTAGATAATGTAAGAAGAGGTACCGCCGCTAGCGGCGTACGCCCTACTACCGCGAGTAGAAATAATAGAGACTATAGTAGTAGAGATAATAGTACGGATTAAGGAGTTGGACTAGAAGGTAAGATACCTACGTAGTACGCGTCTCTTATTTCTTCTATAGTAGATATAGATACTAAGCTTATTAAAGCCGTCTACGACGGCTTATTTGTACCTCTCAACCTCGTACGACTAAGAGGTAGCCTATTTGCCTCTAGAATAGTACTTCCGGATAACTAGGCTCTATAGACATTGAATGCCGACGGAAGCTTTAAACCTAGGTCTAAACCTACCGGCAAATTGGAAGACTATAAGTCTATTAGTATATAGGTAGAAGGCTTTACAAACTACATCTACTTAATAAATGCCTTCTTTAAAGTTAACGGATTAACCGATGCCCTTACTAAGTTTATAGCAATGGTCTTCAAACTGTATATTCTTAACCTAGGCAACTAGACTTAGCTCCGTACGTTTGCTATTAACGTATATAACTCGGCCAAGAATCTTGGTCCTTCTAAACCCTCTTCGTAGACGTTCTTATACAAGTATATTCATGAGTACTTCTATAACCTCGTTACGCAAGAACGTATAAGAATGGCTACTAAAGAAGGCTATAAGCGGCTATTATTATCTAATGACTCCTTTCGAGTCCGTAGTAAAAGCAAGTACTTCTACCGCAACTTTAACAAAGACAAGCCCTATAGTAAAGAGCCTTATCGTTATAAGTATAAGTACGACAACTATAGCTTAAACGAACACCTACGAGTCCGCTACCCTTCCTTATCTAAGCGTTACGACTAACGGTACGAGGCCGAATATAGTACTACTGTTTAACGTCTACGGAAGCGAGAGATTGCAATAGTCGCCCTTACCTCTTAATCGATACGCCTAGCGCCTTCTTCTACGAGACTATCTATACGAAGGGCTCTACAATAACATCGATAGTATTCTTAAATACGGCGCTTCTATCGGCTACGAAGGAGCCGGTAGCGCTAGGCTATCTAAGAACTACGGATTAGCTTAATTAGATAGTAACGATATAGTAACCAAGGTTGCTAGTAACCTAACTATAGGTAGGATTACTAAGTACGCTAACAACGGCCTTATTTCCTTACCGCTAGGTTTAGTACTAAAGCACGACGGCGGCTTTAGACGAATACACGATCTCTCGCATCTACGAGGCGCCTCGGTAAACGACTTTATACCGAAGGAATATAGCGCAATTGTTTACTACGCCTTTAACGATATACTAAACGATATTATTATAGCCGGTCCGTACTTAGTAATCATTAAGCGCGACATAAAGGACGCCTTCCGCATTATTCTAGTATACTATACTAACCGCCGCCTCCTAGCGTTTATGTAGGTAGGCAAGTACTACGTTAAGAACTACCTTCCGTTTAGTCTACGCATAGTACCGATATTATTCAACCTCTTCGTAGAAGCGCTTTACTAGCTTATCGAGCGCGTAGTAGGCACTCGTTTCTACTATTATCTTAACGACTTTATCGCTATACTACTAAAGAATAGCCTATTGCTATACTACTTGGCGGTAGCGTAGATATAGCTTACTAACCTCCTCGGCGTACTACGTAACGATAAGAAGGACGTCTAGTCGATAGTAGTAGAAGTCCTTAGTATAGAGATCGATACTATAATAATAATAGTAAGATTGTCCGACGAGAAGCGCTCCAAATTAATTAACGACTTGTCCGCGGCGCTATAGGACAACTCGCTTACTTACGAAGCTGCTTAAATGCTCGCTAGAAGGCTCTCGTAGGCATTAAAAGTTATCGACTTAGATAGAGCCTATAGCGTTATCCTCTTCGCCTTTGTCGGATTAATCTAATCGCTTTACTCTCGGCGCCGCCGTATCCCCTCTAACATACGAGAAGACCTCGAATAGTAGCTATAAGCGTTACGTTATAGCAACGGCAAGAGACTACTAGTTGTAGAGCCGAAGAGACGACAAGTATACCTATTTATAGACGCTTCTAATAGAGCGCTTAGAGGCTTCTAGTACGAGGTAGATAACGGCGACTAGACATAGTACACTACACTAATTAGAGATAACATTTTCTTACTACTACGCTTCGAAGCCTACTACATTAACGTTGTAGAGATAATAGCTATATAGCTATCGTTTAAGCGCTAGTCCGCTACCTAGTAGGATTGCCTCGTTACTATCTATATAGACAATATAGTTACCTATAGCGGCTTGTCTAAACAACGAGTTACTAGCTCTTGCAATTATCTACTATACGACGTACTTCTTCTCGCGATCTAGTATAACGTAAGGGTCTAATCTATATGGATATCAACGTACGATAACTACCTAGCGGACGCGCTATCTCGCCTAGATTATAACGTAGTTACTAACTTAATCGCTTAATAGAAGACGACTTTAACGACCCTCTAGACGAGTAGTTAAACCGCATTAACGCCGCGTCCGCCGGACAAGCGAGACTCCTATAGCACGTACTAAAGCTATTAACAAGAGCTATCCACGCCTCCGCCGTATAGTAATAGGAGCTCTATATATCGCTCTTCGGCTTACTAGGCGAGAATCCGTACCTAGTGAGACCTTAACTCCTTTACCGATATATAGAAGACCGAGCGCTCAATCCGCTCGAGATCTTTAGATATAGGACGATTAAAGGCGAGTTAATCTAAGCTAACTTGTCGGCGCTCCGTACGTACTACGTAGACGCTAATGTAGACACTTTAGTATTTAATAGCGACTATATCCGGTAGTTAATTAAAGGCGCTAAATTAGTTAATACTATGCCTCGCTAGACACGACTTCCGATAACGCTAGATCTTCTACGTAGCATTGTTATCGACAATGTACGTAATACTAATAACCTAAACCTTAACGCCGCCGTTACACTCGCATTCGCTAGCTTCCTACGGCTCGGCGAGATTACATATAACTCGAGAGGTATAGGCACTCGCGCTTAGCTCTCCAAGAACACAACCCGGTCTAACATTTAGGTTACGGACGATCACATAGTACTACGGCTCAAACGCTCTAAGTACGACGTTAATTACTAAGGCGTTAACATCTATATTGTAGCTATAGGCACGCCGCTCTATTCTATGTCTTATATACGCCGCCTTCTTTAAGTAGTGCCGGCGGAGCTAACGGCGCTACTATTCTCATTAAGCAAGCTAAGCGGACGAGGCTTTACTAAGAACGACGTTATCTCCTTTATTAAGAAGGGTATTCGCTTATAAGGCATAGACGATAGCTTGTTCTTAGGCTACTCGCTATGCTATAGAGCCGCTTAGTATACTAGTAACGTTAGCCTTACCTATAGCGACATTTAACTACTTAGTAGGTAGAAATCGGACGCCTTTAAGCTCTACTTTATATAGCCGCTAGTATAGCTATATCGACTAAATAGCCGCTTCTAAACTAGACGGTTACTGCCGCTTAGAAATGGTCCAACCTAAGCTTAGCGAGTTAAGTCGATTGAGCTACTTTCCGCTAAACGACGCTAGCAAAAGTAATTAATACGATAACGACAAGGCTACAAGGCATCGAAGGGTTTACGCCCCGAGAAGAACGACGCGTTAAGCGTTTTTACATGCACGCCCGTAGGCGACCTTTTTACATAATACTGCTTCTTCTACTACGCCCGTAGGCGCTTCTACTTCACTTATCCTACTCCTACCGTTTAGGCACTTTCTTTAGGCCTTTCATGTAATTACTAGGTAGTACCGGAAGTGCCTATAAAGCCCGCAATTACGTACATTAGTCTAAGTGCCTAAACATATACTATTCCTCATTTACCTACCTACTAAGGCCGGCAAAGGTACAGATAACCGAGGTCTATACACTACAAGGGCGTTTCCCATTTCCGAGAGCTCCGGACAACTTGTCCCTCTACAATACGTCCTCTTTGTAGGCCTTAGGTAGTACTATACTATAGTCATTTACCTACCTACCCGTAGCCGTTAAGCTTTGTTGTATTTAGTCTATAGTGCACGTATTCACGTAGCGGTTAGGCCTTTCATGTAATTGCTAGGTAGTACCGGAAGTGCCTATAAAGCCCGCAATTACGTGCATTAGTCTAAGTGCCTAAACACACACTATTCCTCATTTACCTACCTACCAAGGCCGGCAAAGGCATAGAATACTATTATTATCTCTATCTATACTAGTACAAATAACAAAACTACGACTTCCTTAGGGTAAGTTAGCCTATATTCTATCTAAGACTAGTACTAATTTTTTTAGCTATAGTAGAAACTAACGAACAATCTATTCGTACTAGTAATACTATTAGTTAGAAAACATAGATTCCTTAGAAGAAACCTATAAGGAGCCTTCTAACTAAGAGTCCTTAGAGATTACGTAAAGGCTAGTTATAGCCTATAAAGTAGACGTTAAGACATAGGAAGAGCATCGCTTTCAAATGCAATACTAGTAGTAAGAAGTTTAAGTAGAAGCAAGGCATAGTCGCCCTCTAGGAAATTCGGTTCTATTAAAATACTAAAGGTATAGATCTATTAATAAACAAGCTTTCTTTCTAGCGGCTTGTTAGGGAGATAGTACTATATTATAAAGCTAACCTATACTTTTAGAGTACCGCGATTAAAGCTCTATAGGAAGCGAGCAAGGCGTTCTTAATAACTATATTCGAGTTAGCTAACCTACTTACAATTTACGCTAAAAGGGTAACTCTATAGTAGAAAGATATATAGCTTATTACGAAGATCTAGGCGCGACTTTTAGGAGAATAATACTAATAATTCGAGATAGTTAGTCTAAGTCTTTATAGCTATTTCTTCGATACTTAGGATCTTACTATAGCTAGTAAGAGTATAGATTTATATATAGCCGTATTAAAGTCGTACTATATCGATATAGGTTATAGTACTACGCTACTCGATTTACCGACCATTAAGCGCCTCGTACGTAGTACTAAGTCTATTAATCCGATAGCGATCCGATCTATAAAGGACCGTAAGGCGTTGTCTCTTAATAATATACTAGCCCTTATCTAAATACTAGAAACGTACGATAATTACGTACTTAACGTAGCCTTTATACTCGCTTAGAGTAGCTTCTTAAGGCTTAGAGAGATAATGTACGATAAAAGAGGCGATAAGCTACGCAATCTATACTAGTTAATGCGCTATATAACAATTAGCGACATTATAATAAGTATAAAGTAGGACTATATAATACTCTACCTAAAAAGGTCTAAGATAGACGTCGAATATAGCGGTACGACTATACTAATATCGGCTATTCCTAGATATACTTACGCCGTATACAACATAATAAAGCTCTTCTAATAGTATAAGGCTAATAGAAGCTTTGTAGTAACAAGATCGTTATTGGAGCTATCTATAGGTAGCTTCTTATAGCTAACTATACAAAGATTACTTAAAGATCGATTAACAAGAGCTAGAGTTAACTTAAGTAGATATACTAGATACTCGCTTCGCGGTAGTACCGCTTAGTATATATACGATAATGGTTTAATAGAAGTTTAAATTATAATACTAGGTCGTTAGATAAGCATTACTTATAAGCGATATTACAAGTTGAAACGTAACGAGTTATATACTTTGAGTAGCTACTTCTAGATAGGTAGACTATTGCTATAGAAGGACCTAATAGTTACCTTTAGATAAGATAGAATAAATACGAAGATAGCTACTAGTTCAAACAAGCGCCCGATAGTAGAATATCCTTTAGATACTTAATAGTACGAGTCTATGCCCTATAGCTCCGTTACTATTACATAAAGACGTCGATTAGGGCATAGGCGCTAGTACTATACGGCAAGTGAATGCTAGTATAGTTAGGCCTAAAGTAGCGTGAATACGCGTACTATCGACACTACAAATAGGGTAGGGTAGGCGGGTTTGCTAGCAATATAGGCTACTAGCGGCAAGAGGTTAGTAAAGGAGTAAAGGTTCTAGATAGAAGGGGGGAACCGTTATATCCGCCTATGTATACGGACCTTGCTATCCATGCCCTATAGCTCCGTTACTATTACATAAAGACGTCGATTAGGGCATAGGCGCTAGTACTGCACGGTAAGTGAATGCTAGTATAGTTAGGCCTAAGCGTAGTATAGCTAAAGCCCTAAGAATAGCGTTAGCGCGACTATAGCTAGGTTAATCTAGCGTCGCTCTAGCGAGTTGAGTCCATTAAGCCCCTTTATAGCAAATAGCGCTAGCAAAAGTGCTCAACGCGATAACGATAAGGTATTAAGGCAATAAGTACCTCTTGCTAATATATACCCCGTTTGTGCCCTTATGCTTAATTCTAGTATTGCCTCGTAGTTATTAGCGAGATCTATATATCTCTTAAAGGCGTTAGACTTCTATCTACTAAGGCATTAAAGCTTATAATCCGATATACCGTATTGTCTTACTATAACCGTACCGCCTTGTCTCAAAGAGTGCCCTATATAGCCCTTTACTTATAAACCTAGCTCTTACAATCTTGCTTATAGCTATACGACTACTATCTATCTTAGAAAGGCTCCGACTACTAATAAGTTAAAGAGCGGAGCCGTTAGTAGCTACTAATCGAATTAGAAGAGTGTTTTTATATAGGAAACGGCGTATGTTAATAAAACGGTTATAGCAATGCGAATAATTATACCCTACCTCCTAGTATCGGTCTTTAAGCGCTTAAGATAGATAGTTAGTTAATTGTACGGTTCCTATAAGAAAGCAATATCTAAGCGTATTATGTTGTCTATAAGCTACCGCTTTAACCTAATAGTCTTGCCCTTATTATAGGTTAACTCTTTTATCCTAAATAGCCCTTTTTGTACGAAGTACTAGTATACATTAAGGTTAGCTTCGTCTATATTGCGTAGCGGCTTGAATAGTAGCGACTCAAGAACGGAGTCGGTTATGGATTGTCGGTTGTATCTACTACTAGTCGGTAGATTGAGATAAAGCGTACCTTATAGTAAACGGCGGGTAAATAGTGCCTTAAACAGTAAGGGGAAGTTAAAGGTCGACGTATATAGAGCGAAGGGCGTCGACGTAGGCGTATAAAGAACGGCCGAGAATAGCGGTATTACTAAAGGATTTATAGACTATAAAGTCGTATAGGTTGTCGCTTAAGTAGGGCTATAGTTGCCGAAGACTAGAAGCGTACTAAACACTATATTATTTAATAATAGAGTTATACGAGACTCTCGTTATATCGTATACTAGACCTCGGTAAAGAAGTACCGTATACTACTATAACTTAGGCTTTACCTCTTAGAGCTACTATTATAGAATAGGCGCCGTTAGGTCGTCGTCTTCGTTACTATCTAGGAGAGGTTAGCGTAATAAGAGATAATAGTATTAAAGTTAAAGCGTAATAATGCGTCTATAAGACTATTGTCTACTAATAGAAGCTATATAGTAGTTACAACAATGTTGTAGCTAAGTACTATTAGTAGAGCCTACTATAGGAGGTCTACTCCGGCCTTAGAGCTAATAGTATGTTTTGAGAAGGCGTAGAAGGCAGATCGGTTATCGGTATAGACGATGACTCGAGTATTAGACTACTTCTAAGACTACTTGTTAAACGCTATTGCTATCGCCTTAATCTCTATTACTTGAATGTCTCCCCCTAGGCACTAGATAGCGAAGGCATTAGGCATTAAGACCTTGTAAAGGTTATTAAGCTATTATCTATTACTTCTATAGTACTAGAAGGCACCTATTCCTTATTACAAAGTATCGGTAAATAGGTAGATCTATTGTAGGGCTTTAGTATTAATAATCCGCGTACCCTTACTAGCTTAGAGTATATTTGTCTACTATAGAAGGTCGCTCTTTACGAGTATTAGAAGGCGTCGTTTAATAGATCGACGTTGTTTAAACGATGCTAGAAACGGCTATAGTTTAGCGTTAAAGGACCGTCTAAGGGGGATAACGCGAGCGCACTATACTAAATAGCCTACGAGAGTATAGGTCTTATCGAGATTAAGTAATTAAGAAGCGAGTACGTACGCTAATATTATAGTAACCCGTGCTTTCTTATTATTAGATAAGGAGGCAGTTATAGACTACGAGTTAATAAGAATACTGAGAACTTCTATAGAGATACTTTGTACGTCCTCATTGTCGTTACGAGGTACGCTAAGTTAGTCGGTAAGGTCGATCTAGGTATACTATATAGCTTGTAGGCATGCCTACTATCGTTGAATTGCTTTAACAATGAAAATAAAGTCGTCTAGGTAGTACATAACGTATATAGCATTCTAGTTAAAACTAGTAGCGATTAGGTAAGTCTCGAGGAGCTAATGAAGGGCTTCTACGAATAGGTTAAAGATCTATAGTGCTATCCGTAAGCCGAAGGGAAGTCTTAGCTCCTTGTAATAGCGGCCTTGCTATTCAATAGCTAATAGGTATTATTGTAGCGCGGAGATAGGGATGTTACGGAAGGCCGCTTTAATATCTCGTTTAATAATAATAGAGCCCTTACCAAAGCGCTAGACTATATCGACAACGTCTTCGAATAAGATGTATACGATTGAGCTATATTCCTTAGGGATATTATAGTTAATTGAGTACCTATATAGCTACAATAAGTTATAAATACGTCGGAAGCCGCCATCGTGTTTAGGTACTAGGCCTTGTAGTAATACAACAAGGGTTCTCCTATCTAATGCTAGGACTTTAGCTATCCGGTAGTTGTCTAATTCGGTAGCTAGCTAAGCGCTTATCTTAGTAGTATCGAGGTCTACGGAGCCATAGTTAACTTAGCGGTTCTTAGGGTATTTGCGATACCCTCGTAAGCTAGGCCCTTCGTATCCAATATCTATACCAAATTGTAGTATATAGTAGAGTATCTATAGTAGAATAGGGTCTAGATAATGCCGTAGTAGTAATAGCTAGGCGTACGGCTTGAAAGGGCCTAAATAGTAGATAGGTATAGAAGACGCGCAAACGTTGTAATTAAGCGTAGTATTAGCGGATATTAAAGCGTCGGGTAACGGTAGATAAACGTATTCAAATAGTAGCTCTTTAGAGTTAAAACCGAGTACCTTAGCGCTTAATAGTTAGGTCTTATTCTTGCTCGGATACTATCTAAATTAATGTCTAAACTACTTATAGCTACTATATTTGTAGTCTATATAGCAACTTCTATTAGGTAGTAGTCCGCTATATAAGCACTTACCTTAGTTCTACGACGGGTAAGGCTCATCTTTATAGGCTTCCTTAAGGTCCTGTTTGGTTAGTAAGGGACCTAACTAGCCTATCTTCTTCTTAAGCGATATAGTCGTTGTTTAAGCTAGCGAAGAAGACGAGGAGGGCGTACTACGTAGACATTTGGATAGTGTCTTAGAGGGTAACGGTAGGCGTCGAGATAGCGGCGCTACTAGCTATTATAGTTAATAGAAGCTACAAGTATTATAAGGTAGATAGTTAGTTTTAATAAGAATATCGGAAATAGACTACGTATCCGGAGATAGGCAGCCCGCGGTTCTCGTATCCTTTATTAACTCGATAGCAATATCTCTAACGTAGGTCTAAACGTAGTAATCTAAGTAGAAATAGATCTAATTGCGCTAGGCGTAAAGCGTCTACTTGAGCGTAATGGCTCCGCTAGCGATTGCTTTATTAGAGTAAATAGTTATAAGAATAACCTCAAATTAGTCGAAGGCGCGCATAAACATCGTAATATTAATAAGGGCCGCGATAGGCATCTCTACCTTTACTACATCGTATTAATTAGTAGTATCGTTCTATACTTTTTTATAAGACTTCTATAGCTCTAATTTAGTAACACGCTAGTTCTTTAGTAGTAGCTTAACGAGGTCGGTTAGTTAGAAGCAGAGGTTATAGATGTCCGTAATGTAGCATAGTTTAATAGTCTTGTCTATAGCATTCTTAATCTACGCCTTAACTTAATCGTTTAACTCACGAGGTAGCTTATTTGTAGAGGCTACAATGTCCGGCTATATAGGTACCATAGTAGGCAGTTACTAGGGCTAAGGTGCGACTATTTTTAATATCTCGTAGTAGGTCTTCTAATTCTCCTACTCAAGCCGTAGAGCATTAGGTATAGGAGGTTATAGAAAGCTAAGAGGTAGAGCCGATAGGTTATTTACGATGCGGTATAGGTCTATATCTTGTTCTTAGTATTTAGGCTCTTGTTCTTATCGACTAAAGGTGTCTTGTAACGAGAGGTAATCCAAGTCGTCTACACTATTATCAACTAGAGGTCTATCCCTACCTCTTGTTACCGCTTTTAGAGGCATAATTGTATAGGCTTAGCGACTACAAAATACGTACGAATAGCACTTTCTCGTCCTCGTACAATAGTAACAGTAGACATAGTCGACCGAAACGATAGTAGAAGGAGGAGATAGTAGTCTTTGCTAGCAATATAGGCTACTAGCGGCAAGAGGTTAGTAAAGGAGTAAAGGTTCTAGGCGGAAGGGGGGAACCGTTATATCTGCCTATGTATACGGACCTTGCTATTAAGTCGATTAAGATACTTTTCGCTAAACGACGCTAGCAAAAGTAATTAATACGATAACGATAAGGCCGTTAGGCATCATTAAAGGGCACATATCCTAAGAAGAGCTAGCGTACGAGTATCTATCGCTCTACGAGATTAGGCTCTATCTATATAGATCTACTTCTACTTATAGGCCTTGTTTACTAGTAGTTAGTATATATAAACTATAGATAAATGAGTACGCCTAGAACCTAACCTAAGCGATTAATATGTAGTAAGGGATATGTATATAAGCGAGGGTATCTATCCGAGGCAACTATAGTACCTCTACTTCTATAACTACCCTCGCTCTATATAGGCAATTATTGAGTACCCCGCCCTCCCTCCCTCGTATTATATAGTGTAGATAGTGCGCCTATTATATTATCTTCTTTAATATAGCTTGTCTAAGTACGCTTACTAGTTAGTCCTTATACTAGTACTATTACGAGTCTAGTTATAGGATAGCTATATTAAGCTATACTCTACTAAGGTAGTTCGAGATATAGTACAATCTAACGGCTCTACAATCGCTAACGTCTTTAAATATATTTAGTAGTAGTATAAAGCTCGATAGCTACTAGTTACCTTAGTAATCGATAAGATTCTAGTCTCTATAGTATAGTATACCTATATAGAAGGGAAGTCTTAGAAGTTAATAACCTATACTACTAATATAGATACCTATCCTAGAATGTCTAATATATACTCCTAGTATACCTAAATAGGGTAGAGGAAGGGAGGAGTAGAGAAGGTAAGTAGCTATAAAAACATACTTTAGAATACTCTAGGATAGGAAGACTATAAAGAACATTGCAAGATAGGTTAAAGAAAGGGGATTTCTATCTTAATTTAGGCTTGTAGAGGAAGTAGAGAGAGCTAGATACAAAGGATAGCCTAAAGGAGGAGAGGAGAGGGCTAGAAGGATACTAAGGTTAGGTATTACAAAGGTAGTAGCTAGATACTAGTATACCAACTATAGGGTCTACTAGCAAAACGAAAGGAAATAACTAGAGGTAGGAGGTTTTTCATATATACTTGTTTTCCTCCTTAGACACTATATAGCTATAACCTACAAGGGCTAGAGGGCACTAGAATAGGGAAATGAACTATCTATCTATATACTTAGTAAGCTTACAAACTCTCTTCTAGCTAGGTTTTTTATTTATCTACTAACTACTAATAAACAAAACAATAAAGCTAGTATACTATAAGATATAGAACCTCAAGATAAGATATCTAGATTACTAGAGAGACCTTATCCTATCCTAACTAAGAAGAACTTAGAGTAATAGTTTAGAAGGATAGAAATTTTCTTAAGAGGAGAGGATTTATTCTATACTATTCTAGAGGTTCGCTATTAACCTATTATCCTAAAAGCCTAGTATAAGGCAATCTAATAGATATCCTTATACTTAGGAGAGGATAATAGAGAGCTAGTTTTAGATATAACCTCTATAAAGGTAGTTTAGGAAGACCTAAAGAAAAAGTATATAGATAATAAGATATTAGGAAGGAAGATATTAAAGAAGTACTTTAACTATTAAATAATAGATAAGATAAGTAATATAGTATAGTTATACCTACTTATATTAGGTAGAAGGATTAAGACTAGTTAGCTAAAGCTTACTATAGCTCTTAGACTAGAAGTAAGGATCTAAGTCCTTCTTTCTAGGTTACCTACTTAATAGTTATGTATTAGAGATACTATTAATAGCTAGCTATTACTACTACCTAATAGTATTCTTTTAATTCTTTTAGAGAAGGAGGTAGACATCCTAAAGCTACTAGATACCTAATGTATACTTATAGCTAGGGCTATATCCTTAAAGGACTAGAAGAGACCCTAGAGGTTTACTACTACTAGATAGGAGAGGGATTTGAGAGGGGTTTGTATAAACTATATAGTTAGGATAATTATGAAATAATCCTATACCTATATCTAGAAATATTAAGATAAATAGTCTAGGTATTTACGAGTAATAAGCTTATAGATAATAAGAAGTTACTAGTAATAGTTATATTTTTATATAGTAGTAAATTCTTGCATTGCTATACTATTCTAACTACTAGACAAGTAGCTATCCCTATCTATCTTTAAAGGTAAAAGCCCTTAGCCTATAGCCTCCGGCACAAAACCCTTTACCTCCTTCCTAATATATAGGATTCTATCCCTACCTTCTATATCTATTTAGGCTATAGGATATAGAGAGGATCTCTATTACTCCTTCCTCTTACTAGGCTCTTATTCCTATTTCCTACCTTCCTCCTCCTCCTTCTCTAGCTACTCCCTTATAAGGGAGAACTACTTAAGGAGGCCCTTCTTAATTATCTATCTAGTTACTTTATTTAAGCCCCTCCTAGTCTAGATAATCTCCTACTATAATAATCCTATCTTTTAGAGGAGTTAGTTCCTTATTCTTTATCTCTCTAGGTAGAAGAGTATAACATGCTTAGGTATCTAGGCTCTATATCTATATATATACTCTAATATCTTGCCTAGAACCCTCCTCCTTATTAGATATATATATAAGCCAATATATTTAGTCCTAATTAGGGTTGCTATCGTACTCTGTTTTCTTAACTATCCTTAGTATAGTTCCTTACCCTTTAGCCCTTCTTACTAGGCTATAGAGAGTTATTAGCCTTATTAGGATGTCTACCTTTTCCTAACTTAACTTTCCTATTATATATTCTATCTTTAGTATATCTACTATGATTTAGGTATTATTCCCTCCTATTAAATGTATTCCCTAGTCTATTTATTAACCAATTCTATTATCTCTCTCTATCTTATCGTTAGATCTTATATCTAAGCTATACCCCTACTCCTCCTATATTCCCTCTAGACCTTCTTACATCTCTCGTAGCTATACTTAGTAGTAGGTTTATTATTTATTTTAACTAACTATTGTCTTGTTATCTCTTATATATATATAGAGAGAGGTAGGATTTGTATTTCCCTTTAGAGGACCCCTTCTACTACGCTCTTATATACTCTTATAATGTATCTTAGGGCCTAGTTTTGGATCTTTTCTAACCTTAAGGTAGCCCCTTTTCTATATCTAGGTAGTCCTTCTAGTATTATCTAGACTTTAGCCCTATATATCATTGTAGGCCTTACTATAGCTATATATAGATACTTTGCCTTTTAGCATAATGCTCCCTATATAGATTTATATAGCCTTTAGAGTAAGGATATCTAGGATATGCCTTTCTCTACTACTTTCTTAATATATAGGCCCTACTATAGTTTCGAATCTACCTATACCCCTAGTAGTTAGAGGGATAGGGCGGGCCTATCCTTAAACCCTAGTATATTAAGTATAGCCTATAGGTTATATCTTTTCCTACTCCTAGTAAAGTAGATTAGTTAGTACTTCTAGAGTATAAAGGTAGCCCTGTATTTAGCTATCTATTATATATACTTATTATATACTATCTCTAGCCTTCTATAGTTCCCTTCTATACTTTTTCTATATATAAGGATATTAGAGTTATCTACGAATCCTATTACTATAGTTCCTCTATCCTTAAGGTTAGGGAAGAGTATAGATATAAAGAATAGGAATAGGATTAGTAAGAGGGTTAATCCTTATAGTATTCTAGTTATTTAGGGCCTTGCCTAATCTATGTATTCCCTAAGTCTAAGGTATATAGTCCTATCCTAAAGGAATAACTAGATAAATTGTATAATATATTATAGGTATACTTTTATCCTAATATTATATATTAGTCTCTAGTATAATATATTATCGAATGCCCCTAATATATCTAGGCATAGTATTAATGCTACTATTGTTAGGTCCGTTTTCTAGACTATCTAAGCCTATTCTATTATTAGCTCTAGGGCTAATATAGTAGATCTTCCTAGTCTAGCTCCTATCTAGGATTAGGAGAGGAGATCCCTTTCTTCTACTTCCTTACTCATTCTCTCTACTATAATAGCCTCTAAGACCTTTACTATAGTGTTTAGTAGTACTATAGGTCTATACGCTTCTAGCTTAGTATAGTCTAGCTTCTATAGTTTCTTTAAGATAACTATTATAGAGTGTTTGAAGGGTTTAGGATAGTATCCTTATTATAGGTATACTATAAAGAACTTATATAGTATAGGTCTAAGTTCCTATCGATATTCCTTAAGTATTAGGTTAACAATCTAGTCTAGTCCTAGGGCTTTCCCCTTAGGGAGTATATTAAGTATCTTCTAGAGTTCTCCTATTCTAACTTCTTCCTCTATCTAGAATAGGTTTAGATAGGATATATATTATATATCGTCTAAGTTAGCTTTCCTTAGCTCTAGAAAGAAGTGTTAGACTAGTACTTCTACCTTTCCTTAGTTTTCTATTTGCATTATACTATCCTTATCCCTAATCTCTACGAATTATAGAAGGGGGTATCTTTAGCCTATCCCTTCCGTAGCCTATCTAGCTAGTTTCTAGATCTTATTCGGGTCCTCGGTAGCTTCTTTAACTATATCTCTCTAGCCTAGGTCTCTATCTTTCCTAATCTACTTACCTTTAGCCTATAAGGCTATTAGGTATACTACTAGGTTCCTTTCTATTCTATCCTAGCTCTACTCCCTCTTAAGGTATCTTATCTTTTTTACTATATTACTATACTCCCTTAACTAAGTTATTTTAGTATACTTGGATAGTTTAGCCTTTAGGATGTCCTCCTAGATTATCTTAGTTAATATCTCTTAGACCTCCTAGGCTATTATATTCAGCTATTATAGTATATCTATTTCTCTATTAGAGATTTCTTATACCCCCTTCTTTATCCTAGCCCTAATCTTGTCCTAGTCTACCTTTTTCTATTATAGTCTTTATACCTAAGCTCTAGTACTAGTCTAGGCCTATAGGATTATAGTTTAGATTAGTATATAGTCTAATCCTATTTCTAAGTCTACCCTTATTCTATATTCCTATACATTTTGTTAGATTCCTATAGTCCTAAATACTAGGTCTAGGGTCTAGTAGCTCCTAGGAGTCTTCTATATAATTGTACCTAGCTCTAGAAGTAGGTTTAGGTAGGCCTTTTCTATAATTGTAATAAGGTAGTCTACTACCTAATGTTAGTTCTAGGTATTGTTTCCTCCCTACCTAGGGTAGTATAGGTTGAAGTTATCTAGTAGTATAGTCTCTTCCTCCTCTTTTCCCTAGGTTATATCTTCTATTAGTAGGAGGGTACCTAGGGTATACTCTCTAGTATAGCTAGAAGGGTTATAGTAGTTTAAGATATTAACCTATCTATCTCCTATAAGGAGTCTAACTATAATCATATCTCTAGAGCATTCTTCTATACTTTATGTTTGTATACTAATCTCCTTAGAGATGTATATAGCAACCCCTAGATATACTGTTCTTAGGAGTATAGTATAGTATCCTAGGTATACTATAGTATTCCTATCATAGGGGTTAATCTATAGCTCTTAGATTACTACTACTTAGTAGTCCTTCGGGTCTAGCTATTAGAGGAATAGGATTTAGATCTTATCTACGCTATAGTTAGTATTACACTATAGGATAGTAAGTTTCCCTTTACTACTATTTATCTTAGGTATTCTAGTACACCTATATGTCTTCTATAGCTTCCTAGCTTTAGCTCTAGCCTAGTTACTCTTCCTAGTCTATAACTAGGAGGAATAGGGAGGAGATTTTGTTATTCTATACTCTACCTACTAGGATAGTAGAGTTTATGCCTACTAGTCTCCCTAGTAGTTTTCTTAACCTATCTTTAGTTTCTAAGTCTAGGTTTGTATTCCTAGTAGCTTTTCTCTTAGATTTAATTATTGTCTATCCTTCTAGGTCCTTAGGATCTTTTGAGTAAGTTAGGTAGCTCTAGCTCCTAGTTACTTAGTCTCTAAATACCCTCGCTTTTACTATCGCTACTTGTTTCACTTTACATAATACTAACTATACTATATAGGTACCTTAGTAGTTACTACATTTCCTTAGTATTCCTTAACATTCGTCTATCCTATATAGTCCTACACATTTTCTATATACCTATTCGGCTCTATAGTATTTTGCAATATGCCTAAATTGTCTATATTTAAGGCATTATATAGATCTCTACTTCGGGTTAAACTCCTCTATAGTAAGGAGAATGCTTTAGGATACTAGGCCTTTCTATATGATTTCCCTTACCTAAGCTAGGCTCTATATGTTTAGGATAATAGAGGAGTATATCTTTCCTTCTATAACTTTTTAGCTTTTTAGCTAGGCTACCTAGGATATCTTAAGGTATAGGTAGAGTCTTCTATTCTCTTCCTAGATCTTATAGGCGTAGTTTGGATCCTTAGGATTAAATCCTATAGCCCTAAAGCTATAGACTAGTATCTAGTATATTAGAGCCTCTACTATAGTACTAGGGAGTATCTTTTATATCTACCCTAGTTCGCTTATTAGCTTATCTTTAGTAGATTTGGATACTATAAAGATCCTTAGGTTACTTCTCTTAAGTTTCTTAATAGCGATTACCCTTAGGTCTTTAAGTCCCTATAGTATCTCTTAGTTAGTAAGGCCCTTTATTTTTTCTTACTCTTCCTTATAACTAACTCTTACTATAATTATATAACTTTCTAAGGGGATTCTCTATATACTTAGTATAGCTAGCTAGCCTTAGGAGGTAGCCTATGCCTATGTTTTTGGTTTAGGTGTTTTTATAGCGGTTTAGAGGTTCTATATATAGGTTTAGAGGACGTTAGTAGTATTAGTATCCTTTAGCTAGTATAGGAGCTATATCTAGGCCTACTAGAGGAGGGAGAGGAGGGATAGGAAGTCTAGGGCCTAGGGAGCGTCTAGTACCTTTTAGATATTGTCTATAAGGGTTTAGAGGTTCTTTTGTATATTACCGTTCGTTTTTAGCTAGTTAGGCTAGTCTTTTAGGCCTTTAGGGCCTAGTTTAGGTACTAGTTGTCCCTTAGTCTACCTTAGGGATAGAGGCTAGATCCCTCCCCCCCTCTACCTTTCCTCGGAACTACTATCGCTATTTTGTTTATAGAGAGGTATGCTTATGTCTCCTATGCTCGTAGGCGCTCGCGCCTTGGCCTAGGAGTTAGGCATGTTTTTTTTATATTTTTCATAGTCCGTATATGAAAAGCGTTAGATAAGTAAATAATAGGTATTTCTAGACTACCTATATATAATATTGTCTATACAAGGGCCTATCCGCTATATTAGTATACTAAGAAAACTACGTAGCAAGTATATAAATAAGTAAACATAAATTACTAACCTATAGCGGTAACGCTTATACTATCTATATGTAGATAGATCCCCGTATCTATATAGTCTATATATAAAAACCGTTAGATAAGTAAGTACTAGCAGTTTCTAGGCTACCTATATATAATACTCTCTATACAAGGGCCTAAATAGTAGCCTAAACTACTAGTACTCCCTAAACCCGGACTAATACCTTAATATCTTATCGTTATTATATTAATTACTTTTACTAGAGTTAAACGCTAGAAAGTATCTTAATTGACTTAACTCGCTTAAGCCTTCCGTAATAGTATTAAATAATAATCTACTCTACTATATACTTAATATACCTCTTATATACTAACGACTTCTATCTACTAAGTATTATAATCTCTTCTTCTATATATACCTATTATCTCTTACCTATTAGGCTCTACCTTATCGTAAAGTATATCTAGTCGATCCTACTATACTTACACTACGCTCTTGAATCCTATCTTATATCTATACTATTATCTTTACCTTTAGAAACCCTAAGGAGCCTTCTATAGTAGAAGCGAGTATAAATAGTAGAGCTATTAGATATCGTAGTTAGTACGTAAAGAGGTTCTTTATATAATAGAATAGGTAGATTAGTATACTAGTAGCTATAATATGGAAGTCTACCCTATAGTTAAGTATATTAGTCTTTAAGCGCTTAAGCTAGATAATTAGCTACTTCTTTACTTCTATTAACTATACTAGGCTATCGGTATTGTCCTTCGCTTCGTACGTTAGTCTACCTAATCTAAAGAGTCTACCGAATACGAGCGTTATAGTAGTATTGAAACTTAGTAAGTTTCTAGTATATAGTACGTTGTATAGTATTACCTTAACTATATATATAGTAATAGATTGTCTATCTTTATAGTTTAATAGGGTTAATATTAGTAGCGCCTTACAAGTAGCGTTTTATCGCTAGTTTATCGAATACTCGTAGTAGGAGGTAACAATCTACGTAGTATAATAATATAATCTTATTATATTAATATATATCGATAGTATCTGTTAGGCTACTATATTGGCTCCAAGTGTCTTGTATTTGATAGAACCTATTAATATCTAATAGCTAACTAGCTATAGTTGTTTCCTATTACGAGCATAAAGCCCTAAGTACTACCGGATTACTATTCTATAGGCGCTACGAGTTAATAGCTTCAATCCTTACTATACAATATAGGCAAGATCTACTATTAGATAGTAACCTACGAATTCTCTTAGTATATTATCCTCTACTATAATCTATTAGTATATAAGTTATCTAGGTAGGTTATATATATCTAGTTTAAAGGCTCGTAGAAGTACTTTACGTAATAGCTTATTAGCTTCTACGCGTAACTATTAATACTCTAGTCTACTAAAGGCCGTTAAGCTATTAGTATAGACTACTAGGAGGTATTTCTACTAGTTGTCGCCTTATATAGTAAGTACTTCGAGTATCCCTTAGACTTCTATAGTATTAATATAATCGTTATTGATATAGCGCTTCGTGTAACTAACTACCTTTAATACGTTTTATATTAGGCTTCTAGTTATTATCGTTTCTGTAATACTAGAAGCCTCTAATACTAATATTTAAGCGTCCGTAAATAGGTAGGTCCGTGTACTAGGAAGAGATAATAGCTCCCCCTCTTCTAAGGGGAACTTAGTATCCTTCCTCTACCTACTAGCCTAAGGCACTACCTAGATACTACTAGTACCTACTATTACATTATCGTTAATAGAACCGCTATTTATCGTCGATATAAGCGTATATCGATATAGCTATCGTAGTTTATACTACTTATAGTATCCCTACTAATAACTATACGTCCGCTATACGTAATTTCCTTAGCTTCTAATACTACTACGTAGAGGTAGGGGTCGCGGCTATAGTAATAGTACTCCCTTAATAGATCCATTCTCCTCTTAGGATACCTTTAGTAGACAAGACGACTAAGACGCTTAAAATCCTCTAACCGAAGAAACTCCTATAGATATAAATGTCTACGATATACTTAACTTCTAGCTTCTAGCTAACTATCTACTATGCCTACTAAGAGACGCTCTAACCGCCGAGTAGTAGAATTGGTCAATATTGTGTTAAACGCTTAGTCTAGTATCTATTCCTATTAGTTAAATAGCTTAACTAGTACCCATATAGGCTATATAGCATTAGTAATAGGCATAACCTATTACTAATAAACTTCCTCGTAAGTTAAGCCCTTAAGTTAAGTCGTAGATCAAGACTAGCTTCGATAGCTCTATCGAGATAGTCTATATAACCGATATCTATTACTTGTACTTCGACCTACGAGACCTAGTCAAGCTTCTACCTAAGAATGTAAGATAGTTTAAGCTAAATAAGAAGCAAGATAAGTAGTAGAACGTCAACTTACTTGAACATAACATTGTTAAGGTCCCTATGTCTTTGTCTTCTATTATTAATATTATAGTACTTATAAGGGCCTTCGATGTCTTCCAAACTCTCCTATTTACGATGTACTATAATAAGGCTATAGCTATTACCCTAACGATACTACTTCAAACCCTCTCTAAGTAGAAGTCTTAGATCTACTTCTATAACAATTACTATCTCTAGGCAATAGTTAAAGAGATCGCTATCGACTTAATAGAAGACGCTCGTATAGTAGGTTATCTTTTACCTAATGCTTAGTAGATTACCAATATTATTAAGTTAATACGACTACTACTACACAATCAATACTCGTAACTTCTACTAACCGCCTATAGACTATTTACGAACACTACTACCTTCTTCGTAGTAACCTAAAGAGTTACCTAGTAAACGCCCTCGTATAGACTAACTAACTACTCTAACGAAGGCCGAGTTAGAAGAAGAATATAGAGATAAGCTATATCCGTCTTAGAACAATACTAGTACCTATCGCTTTAGTAGTCTAAAGCCTATTAGAAGATACTTTACTTTATACGTATATAGGGCTTATAAGGTAAGCGATTATTCTACGAGAAACTATCCTTCTAAGAAGCTATAGAAGATAGTCGATACTACTTAGTATTGTCTAAAACTACTACTATCTAACAATACACTTTAGATTAATAGCGTAGAAGATATAGAATAACTATCAACTAAGCGCTCTATCTATCTAAATACGATCCTTAATTACAACGTCGCCGCTACTATAATACCGCTTCTACAATACGGCCTATTTATGCCCTCTACGTAGCTATCTTTACTATTATAGCATTATCTAGATAAACACCTACTAAGTACCCTTGTTTACATTATTACTTATAGTACTTATATTAGCTACGAAGGTTACTACGAAGGTCTTCGAGGTAGTAGGCATCTATTGAACCCTATAAAGCGCTCCATTAACGATAACTCGGCTACCCTAGACCTAGTCGAGATTATGTAGCAAATAGTAGACGAATTAGACAAGTGCCGACTAACTAAAGTACAAGTATCGGATAGCTATAACCTTATCGTCTCGCTACAAGGTTTAGTACTAAAGTATAATAGTAGCTTCTACCGCATTTACGACCTATCGTTCCTATAGGGATTGTCTATTAACGACGGTATTCTAAAGGCATATAGTACTATTACCTATACCTTATTTAACGAGATTCTCGATATAGTTACAAGCTTAGGCAAGGGCTCGATAATCATTAAACGAGATATTAAAGCGGCCTTCTACAATGTCCCTATTACTCTTTATTAGTAGTACCTATTAGCTATCGAGTAGTAGGGGCATTTTTATATAGATAACCGCCTTCCGTTTAGTCTATACACTTCCCTATAGATATTTAACCTCTTTGTAGAGGCCCTACACTAGCTCCTAGAACAACGCCTATACTATCTATAGGCGCTAGTCTTTTACTATCTCAACGACTTTATATTTCTAGTACTACTAGATCTTAATTAACTCGCTATAGTTGAGAGCTTTAAATAGATATAGCTTGCCCCTACTAGTAAACTTAGCGTGCCTCGTAACGATAGTAAGGATACCGATAGGCTCGTAATTGAAGTCCTTAGCATAGTCGTCGATACTTAATCTATAGTTACTAGACTATCCGAGGAGAAACGTTCCTATATAACAAACGCTATTAATAGTACTTTATAAGTACTATCCATGTCTTTAGACAGTACCTAGCAACTCGTAGGCTTCTTATTGTAGTACGCTCGTATTATACCTATTAGAAGAGCCTTTAATACTAAGTTATAGCCCTTCTTATCTATATTGAACTAACGCTATAACATTAAACGTCGTATTCCGAGCGCTATTAAGAGCGACTTAAAATAGTAGCTCTAAGCTATCTATTACTATAACGGCTCTAGGATTATCGATAGTAATAGACTTCTATAACTTTACTTAGTTGTAGACGCTTACGACTATACCTTTAGTAGCTTCTAGTACTAGGGAGACGATAGCAATTAGACTAATAACACCTATAAGATCTTAGTTGCTAATGCCTTCGTATACTATAGTAGTAAAGAAGATATTTAAGTTATAGAGATAAGGGTAGTACTTTACTCGTTTAAGAAGTAGAGCTAGAAGTAGTCTAACTATCGCCTTACTACCTATATAGACAACCGCTTAGCGCATTATACCTTCTAGAAGTATATAGTTACTATATAGGTAGAAGTCGAACTATTATAAGAAGCGCTTCTTATTATACTATAATGCAATATTGTCGTTAATACCTTATAGCTATATTCGGTAGACAATGCTCTCGCTAACGCCTTATCGCAACTTGACTTCCCTATAGCTATAGCTTACTATACTAACCTAGCATAGATAACTAAGACGAGTTAATAGACAATATTCTATAATAGTAGCTCTAGGAAGTTAAACCAAGGTCGTAGTAATACGTAGTATTGTTATACTATAGTTTAGCTTACGAGACAATGCGAGTATTATACAACTTAGTTATTAGGCAATATACCGTATAGTATACGACTAACCTACGCTAACTATAGCCTTGCTTAATTAACAACTTATACAACTTTATCGTATATAAGTTATTTAGAAGCGCTACTATACTTAGAAGATTAGTTTACGTCTACGTTAACGCTATTCGTTTAATAGACGTTAACCTATAGCTTCTACTCTACCCCTTCGAGTCTCTATCGGTAAGACGCCTACTATAAGGAGCGCTATATCTTAACCCTACAATAGGTAGTAGATATAACTACTAGCCTATAACTGATACTATACTAGAAGCGCTCCTATTTAAGCTACCGAGGAACATAGACGAAGCTAATCTTGACGCTTACTAGTACCTAGTATAGAAGGGCTTATTTAAATTAATATATAATAGCAAGAACGTTAGGTTAAAGAGGTAGCTAATAGATAACATAATATAGTCTAATATTGCCTTCTCGAAGTATCTATATAATTAGCTTATAGCGGACCTTAAGCGATCTAAGATAGATATACGCTATTAAGGTATAATTATCTAGATAGCCGCTATAGGCTTACTAACCTACGCCGTCTACTACATAAAAGCCCTCTTTGACTTCTACTATTAACTACTAATAGCTCCGTTGTTTAAGCTCGCTATAGGCGGCTTTCTAAGATAGATAGTAGTTGCGAGATTGTAGGCAAGACTAAAGGAGCAAGGTTTAGAAGCATAAGGCTATATAGGATATTTACTATAACAAGGGGGCGTAGTAATAGCAAGACAATATAGTATCTCCGACTACGAGTTACAATGCCTTAGTAGGTAGAAATCGGACGCGTTTAAAAGATATATAGACCTCTTAAATAACTACGAGGCTATGCTCGAGTTAAGCCTATAAGCGTAGACTAGCTTTACGTTGTCTAGGGATACAACGGTTCTAAGAGACATTAGTTCATACCTCGATGCCTCGTCGTTATCGTATTGATTACTTCTACTAGCGCTAAACGCTAGAAAGTGTCTTGTTCAACTTAACTCGCTAAATGCGCTTCCGCTATTATTTAGGGACCCTGGCTAGGCTTCGCTAGGGCATACTATACTACTTATTTACTTACTAGAGTATAGTATAGTAGCGCCTATGTCCCTATTACATACTCCCTTTTTATGTACTAGTAACGAAGGCCGTAGAGCATAGATAGGTAGGTCTATATACTAGGAAGAGATAATAGCTCCCTCTCTTCTAAGGGGAACTTAGTATCCTTCCTCTATCTACTAGCCTAAGGCACTACCTAGATACTACTAGTACCTGCCCGCTACGCTCTTAGTATATATAGCGCACGTATTTACGTTACTTAGGATATACTATACTACTTGTTTACTTACTAGAGTATAGTATAGTAGCGCCTATATCCCTATTATATACTCCCTTTTCATATACTAGTAACGAAGGCTATAGAGTATAGATAGCTATATTCTTAGTAACTAGCTCGTATCTAATAGTCTTACTCTAGATAATAACTAGATTACTAACTACTAGGTTATTAAATACTATAATAAACGAGAATAATAAGACGTTAAAGGCTCTTCTAATATCAATAACTTTAGCTACTTATAATAAGTATTCTACTAACGAGTAAGCTTCTTTAACGTTTAGGTAGCCGTTGTCTAGAGTTCTTACTAGTTCCTATATTATTTACGTAGTATATTGAGATAAGTTATTACGTTACGCTAGGTATTCCTAATAGCGTTCTAGTAGTCGATTAGGTAAGGTAGTAAAATAAAGATAAAGTCGTCGAGATAGTAGTATCCTATAAATTAAGTAAGATAAGATTGTTCCTATGAATTAAGTAAGTAGCGACTTCCTATAAATTAAGTAAGATAAGAATACGCTATAAGATATAGTATAGGCCTTTAGTAAATAAGTTGAATAAGTAGGGCGCTATTTTTAATCCGAATAGTAAGTAGTTCTTCTAGTATACGTATTGTTACTAATATAGCCCTAATAAGTGCCTTTAGTAAGCCGCAACTAGTACTATTCTAAATACTACCTTTATATCTCTTTTAGTAATAAGATAGCTACTTCTAGCTATCTTAATATTATCTATAATAGTATCGAAAGTGTCGTAGATATTGGATTCTTAGTCTTCTAGAATAGTATAGTTTATAGAATATCCTTCTAGAAACGATAAGTTGTATATTCGATAGAAACCTCTATCGTACTTTAGTACTAGGCCCTATAGCAATACTACTATATATACTAACTATCCGCTCTCGTAACTTCTAGGCTTGTTACTATAAAGGATTATTAGTACTACTTAGAATATACTAAATAGCCTAAAGAATATAAGGAAGAAGTTCTAGATAGCTAATTCTACTTCGATTAGCTAAGTACCTATTATGTCTATTAATACGCTTCTATAGGTTAGAAGGTATAAGTATAATAAGTTTTGATAGATAGAAAGATAGGTCGTTTATCGTATTAATATACTTGTTATTAATCGAGGATAGGATAATTAAACAAATAAAGGTCTTATTATTACTAATAATACTATCGTAAAGATTAATCTATAGCTAAATAGTAGTAGCTAAAGTAGGAATAGTAAGTATTATTATTACTATATTATAGGTTGTAGCCTAAACCTAAAAGGTATTAGGTTAGAATAATTCCGTAGTATTAGTTACGTAACCCTAGGTATTCCTAATAGGGGAAGTCTAATCTTCCCTATAGGAGTTATTAATATCTAACTACTAACTAGGCTATATATTCTAATAGATAACTAGATAGCTAGTAGAAGTACTATACGATCGCTATCTTCTTTATTAAGTACTACGCTACTACTATTACTAGTATAGGTAGCCTATCGTATAGCTATACTAACCTTACTACGTCTACCGCGACGTAAACCCACCCTAACTATAACTCTTTACTAGCACTAGCCTTAATATCTCGGTTAGTATTGTACTTAAGAAGGCTACCTTATAAGAGTAGATAGATAAGTAGTATACAGATATAAAGAATAACTAGAATAATAATAAGATAAGAGGCATTAATATTAGATACTAAGAGCGACGACGATATATATAAGCGCCTCTATTAAGTATTTAAATAGTGCCTTAGGCCAATAGTAAGTAGATAATAAGGAGGAGAGTTCCCCTCGGAAGAGAGACTTTCTTATACTCTACTATATAGATTCTTACTATAGATATAGTAGGTACTTAGATCTACCTATCCTACTCTATCTTATATAAGGATCGGGCTCCTTTCTAAATATAGTGTTTCGATAAATAGACAAGCTAGAATTATATAAACTATTTACTTATAGCCTATTGTAAGCTCCTCTTCTATAGATCTATTACTAACCTAATACTCTCTACTATCTAGCTACTATATACTATTAGATCTATAGTATAATCCTAGATTCGGTAGTATTCCTATTGTCGTTATTCTTATTCTTAAATATCCTATCTTTTATAATTAAGATAAGTTAGAGGATAGTCTTCTCTAGCTTATCGATCGTTATATTAGTAGCTATAGTATTACTAGCGTTAATAGTAGTATTATTACTTATATAGTAAGGTAGAGGCTAACCGATAGATATAGGATTAGGCTATATGTTCTAGTTATACTAAATAATAACAAGGAAACATGTCTAACTCCTAGGCCAAGGCGCAAGCGCCTATAAGTATAGGAGATACAAGTATACCTCTCTATAAACAAAATAGCGATAGTAGTTCTAAGGAAAGGTAGAGGGGGGAGGGATCTAGCCTCTATCCCTAAGCTAGACTAACGGACGACTAGTACCTAAACTAGGCCCTAAAGGCCTAAAAGACTAGCCTAACTAGCTAAAAACGAATAGCAATATACAAAAGAACCTCTAAACCCTTATAGACAATATCTAAAAGGTACTAGACGCTCCCTAGGCTTTAGATTTCCTATCCCTCCTCTCCCTCCTCTAGTAGGCCTAGACATAGCTACTATACTAGCTAAAGGACAACAATACTATAAACATCCTCTAAACCTATATATAGAACCTCTAAACTACTACTAAAACACTAGAACTAAGAATTTAGGCATAGGCTACCTCCTAAGGCTAGCTAGCTATACTAAGTATATAGAGAATCCCCCTAGAAAGTTACATAATTATAGTAAGGGTTAGTTATAAAGAAGAGTAAGAAAAAATAAAGGACCTTACTAACTAAGAGATACTATAGGGGCTTAAAGACTTAGGGATAATCGCTATTAAGAAACTTGAGAGTAGTAACCTAAGGATCTTTATAGCGTCCAAACCTACTAAAGACAAGCTAATAAGCGAACTAGGATAGATATAGAAGACACTCCCTAGTACTATAGTAGAGGCTCTAATATACTAGGTACTAGTCTATAGCTTTAGGACTTTAGAATTCAATCCGAAGGACCTAAGCTATATCTATAAGATCTAGGAAGAGAATAGAAGACTCTATCTAAACCTTAAGATATCCTAGACAGCCTAGCTAAAAAGTAGAAAAGCTATAGAAGGTAAGATATACTCCTCTATTATCCTAAATATATAGACCTTAGCTTAGGCTAGGGAAATTATATAGAAAGGCCTAGTATCCTAAGGCATCCTCCTTACTATAGAGGAGTTTAATCCGAAGTAGAGGCCTATACAATACCTTAAATGTAGACAATTTAGGTATATTGCAAAGTACTATAGAGCCGAATAGGCATATAGAAAATGCGTAGGACTATATAGAATAGACGAATACTAAGGAATACTAAGGAAATGTAGTAACTATTAAGGCATCTATATAGTATAGTTAGTATTATGTAAGGTAAAATAAGTAGCTATTGTAAAAGTAAGGGTATTTAGAGACTAAGCAACTAAGAGCTAGAGCTACCTAACTTACCTAAAAGACCTAAAGGACCTAGAAGGATGGACTACAATTAGATCTAAGAGAAAAGCTACTAGAAATACAAGCCTAGACCTAGAAACCGAAGATAGGTTAAGGAGACTACTAGGGAGACTAATAGGCACGAACTCTACTACCCTAGTAGGTAGAGTATAGAACAACAAAATCGCCTCCCTTTTCCCCCTAGCTATAGGCTAAGAAGGTTAACTAAGCTAGAGCTAGAGCTAGGAAGCTATAGAAGATATATAGACATACTAGAATACCTAAAATAAATAGTAAGTAAGGGAAGCTTACTATCCTATAGTACAATACTAACTATAGTATAGACAAGATCCAAATCCTATTCCT
Organism: Pseudocercospora musae; assembly: GCA_001578225.1. Taxonomy (NCBI): domain Eukaryota; kingdom Fungi; phylum Ascomycota; class Dothideomycetes; order Mycosphaerellales; family Mycosphaerellaceae; genus Pseudocercospora; species Pseudocercospora musae. The sequence continues at coordinate 76,487 of LFZO01000101.1, read as the reverse complement.
CTAATAGCTAGACCCGAAGGACTACTAGGTAGTTGCAATCTAAGAACTATAGATTAGCCTCTATAATAGAAACATAGTAGTATACCTAGGACACTACACTAGACTCCTAGGGATAGTATATCTAAGGGTTACTATATATATATCTAAGGAGATTAGTATATAAATATAGAATACAAAAGAATACTCTAGATATATAATCATAGTTAGACTCCTTATAAGAGATAGATAGGTTAATATCCTAAACTACTACAACCTATCTAGCTATACTAGAGATTATACCCTAGGTACTATCCTACTAATAGAAGATACAATCTAGGGAAAAGAGGAAGAAGAGATTATCCTATTAGGTAACTTGAACCTACACTATCCTAGGTAGGAAGGGAACACTACCTAGGACTAACATTAGGTAGTAGACTACCTTGTTACAATTATAGAAAAGGCTTATCTTAATCTACTACTAGAGCTAGGCACAATTATATAGGAGACTCCTAGGAGTTACTAAACCCTAGACCTAGTATTTAGGACTATAGGAATCTAATAAAATATATAGGAATATAGAACAAGGATAGACTTAGAAATAGGATTAGACTATATACTAATCCAAACTACAATCCTATAGGCCTAGACTAGTACTAGAGCCTAGGTATAAAGGCTATAATAGAAAAAGGTAGACTAGGACAAGATTAGGGCTAGGATAAAGAAGGAGGTATAGGAAATCTCTAGTAGAGCAATAGATATACTACAATAGCTTAATATAATAGCCTAGGAGGTCTAAGAGATACTTATTAAGATAATCTAAGAGGACATCCTAAAGGCTAAACTATCTAAGTATACTAAAATGACCTAGTTAGAGGAGTATAGTAAAGTAGTAAAAAGAATAAGATACCTAAAGAGGAAGTAGAGCTAAGACAGAATAGAAGGAAACCTAGTAGTATACCTAATAGCCTTATAGGCTAAAGGCAAGTAGATTAGGAAAGATAGGGACTTAGGCTAGAGAGTTATAGTTAAGGAAATCACTAAGGACCCGAATAAGATCTAGAAGCTAGCTAAGTAGGCTAGAGAAAGGATAGGCTAAAGATATTCCCTTCTATAATTCCTAGAGATTAAGAATAAGAATAGTACAATACAAATAGAAAACTAAGGGAAGGTAGAAGTACTAGCCTAATACTTCTTTCTAGAGCTAAGGAAAGCTAACATAGAAGATATACAAAATATATCCTACCTAAGCCTATTCTAGATAGAGGAAGAAGTTAGAATAGGAGAACTCTAGAAGATACTTAATAGGCTCCCTAAGGGAAAGGCCCTAGGACTAGACTAGATTATTAACCTAATATTTAAGGAATGTAGATAGGAACTTAGACCTATGCTATACAAGTTCTTTATAGTATACCTATAATAAGGATACTATCCTAAACTATTTAAACACTCTATAATAGTTATCCTAAAGAAACTATAGAAGCTAGACTATACTAAGCTAGGAGTATATAGACCTATAGTACTACTAAATACTATAGTAAAGGTCTTAGAGGCTATTATTATAAGGAGAATAAGCAAAGAAGTAGAAGAAAGGGATCTCTTCCCTTAATCCTAGATAGGAGCTAGACTAGGAAGATCTACTATATTAGCCCTAGAGCTAATAATAGAATAGGTTTAGACAATCTAGAAGGTAGACCTAATAATAGTAGCATTAATGCTATGCCTAGACATCTTAGGGGCATTTAACAATATATTACACTAGAGACTAATACATAATATTAGGATAAAAGTATACCTATAATACATTATACAATTCATCTAGTCATTCCTCTAGGATAGGACTACATGCCTTAGACTTAGGCAATACATAGATTAGGCAAGGCCCTAAATAACTAGAATACTACAAGGATTAACCCTCTTACTAATCCTATTCCTATTCTTTATATCTATACTCCTCCCTAACCTTAAGGATAGAGGAACTATAGTAATAGGCTTTATAGATAACTCTAACATTCTTATATATATAAAAAGTATAGAAGGGAACTATAGAAAGCTAGAGATAGTACATAACAAGTATATATAATAAGTAGCTAAATACGGGGCTACCTTTATACTATAAAAGTACTAACTAATCTACTTTACTAAGAGTAGAATATAACATAACCTATAGGCTATAGTTAATATACTAGGGTTTAAGGATAGGCCTGCCCTATCCCTCTAACTACTAGGGGTATAGGTAGATTTGAAACTATAGTAGGGCCTATATATTAAGAAAGTAGTAGAGAAAGGCATATCCTAGATATCCTTACTCTAAAGGCTATATAAATCTATATAGGGAGCATTATTCTAAAAGGCAAAGTATCCATATATAGCTATAGTAAGGCCTACAATGATATATAGGGCTAAAGTCTAGATAATACTAGAAGGACTACCTAGATATAGGAAAGGGGCTACCTTAAAGCTAGAAAAGATCTAAAATTAGGTACTAAGGCATATTATAGGAGTATATAAGAGTATGGTAGAAGGGGTCTACTAAAGAGAAACACAAATCCTACCCCTCTCTATATATATAGGAGATAACAAGATAGTACTTAGTTAGGATAAATAACAAACCTACTACTAAGTATATCTAGGAGAGATGTAAGAAAGTCTAGAGAGAATGTAGGAGAAGTAAGGGCATAGCCTAGGTATAAGACCTAAAAACAAGATAGAAATAGGTAGTAGAATAGGTTAATAGATAGACTAGGGAATACATCTAATAAAGGGGAATAATGCCTAAATCATAGTAGATATACTAGAGATAGAATATATAATAGGAAAGCTAAGTTAGGAAAAGGTAGATATCCTAATAAGGCTAACAACTCCCTATAGCCTAGTAAGAAGGACTAAAAGGTAAGGAACTATACTAAGGATAGTTAAGGAAATAGAGTACAATAGTAACCCTAATTAGGACTAAGCATATTAGCCTAAATGCATACCTAATAAGGAGGAGGATCCTAGGCAAGATAATAGAGTATACATATAGATATAAGGTATAGATACCTAAACATATTATACTCTTCTACCTAGAGAGATAAAGGATAAGAAACCAACTCCTCTAAAAGATAGGATTATTATAGTAGGAGATTACCTAGACTAGGAGGGGCTTGAATAAAGTAACTAGATAGATAATTAAGGAGGATCTCCTTAAGTAGTTCTTCCTTATAAAGGAGGAGCTAGAAAAGGAGGAGGAGGAAGGTAGGAAGTAGGAATAAGAGCCTAGTAAGAGGAAGGAGCTATAGAGATCCTCTCTATATCCTATAGCCTAAATAGATATAAAAGGTAGGGATAGAATCCTATATAGTAGGAAGGAGGTAAAGGGTTTTGTACTAGAGGCTATAGGCTAAGGGCTTTTACCTTTAAAGATAGATAGAGATAGCTACTTGTCTAGTAGTTAGAATAGTATAGCAATGCAAGAATTTACTACTACTACTATATATTCTAGTTCGTAGTGATAGAATATAGGCTATTAAGGAGTAGATAGTAAATTCGAAAAGTATTAATCTTATATAGGTTAATAGATATAGATAGGGCTAGTCTAGCTCTATCCTTACTTCTAGCCTTTATAGCTTCTTTTCTACTATCTTTATAGGCCTCGCGAATCTTATCTTCTATAGACTCTTATATCTCTTATATACTAGCTTATATCGCCTTACGCTCCCTAGCTATATACTTAGTTAACTAAGCCTTTAGATTAGCTAAGCTAGTTTTATATCTATCTAGACTATTGTTAGTAGCTAATAGATACTGAGATATTTTATTAGCTTAGCCCTTTTTATCAAAGGAAAGGAGGCTACTAATATAGTAGCTTAATAGGAAGATTGTTACGATTACGGGCCTAGTTGGCCTATCTAGAGTCGAAATAGGCCAAGACGGGCCGCCCTAGCCTATCTTAGCCTATAGATATATATCTTCTCTCTAGATATCTCTCTTCTCTTCCTTCTTTAGTAATTCGAGTAGTTTTAATCGAGTACTATATACTACGTATCCCTATCTCTTTTATATACGAATTACTCTTCTAAAGCGTACTATATAGTACTAAAGATAGTATAGAAGAAAACAAAGGCCTCAATATTAAACCCCGACGAATCTAGTTAGCTAGAATAATAACTAGGAAAACTTTTCTAATACTAAATAGGACAATAACTCCTCTATCCTAGCTAACGACTCGCTAGGACTTAGGAGATACTATCGATAGCGACGAGGGATAGGACGATATTAAAGAAGACCTCGATAGCGAGGCCCTAGTAGTCTAGCTCTAGTATAAGGAGGAATAGACTACATAGGTTAAATAACGCCTCGAACTAGCCTATCTTAGGAAAAGGATATCCGATATAGCTTAAGAAGCCTCCCTCCTTATAGGACAAGAGGATACTTAGCTAAATATAAATCCTACTAGACTATCCTCGATACTAATAGACTCGGCTATTCCTAAGACTAGAAACCTCTATATCTTCGAGGATAAGGAACGCGTAGATTACGACTAATAGGTTATAGACTATAACCGTATCTTTAGGTAGGCCCCTTATATCTATATAATAGAAGAAATAAAGGTAGATCTAGCTAAGGAGTAGATAGAGAGGGAGTAGTAGATTAAATAGAAACGATATACTAGATATTCGGACCTAAAGGAGTATATCTAGAAAAAAAAGCAAGTAATACTAGACTCTATAGGAACTAAAGAGGAGCGCTACTAATTAGCCCTAGATAGGCTAAAGTAGACTAACTAGGATAGTCGCATCCTATCCGAGCTACTAGACTATATAAAGATCTAGTAGGATAAGGTCGAAGAGGATCGTTAGGACTATATAATATTCGACTTCCTTATAGCTATAGATAAGAGGATCCGATACTATATCAAGGTAGGCTAATAGCGCTTCTAGATCCTAATTCAAGTAGAAGAGGCTATAAACGCCTACTATCGCCTACTAGAAAACGAGTATAGGTTCTATAGGGATAAAGACTATAGTAATAAGAAGCGTAGCTACTCTACCTCGGATAATAGTATACTACTAGCTTAGTATTAGAAAAGCTACTAAGATATCCTAGAGGCTATAGCTAAGAGGAAAAGGTCGAAACTCTCTATAGGGGCGCTAGAATACCTATAACGGATCCGAGAAGGACTAAGAAGTCCCCTAGTACTAGTACTATAGCGAGATAGGCTATAAGAGGCCCTAATGCCCTATCTATAATCTAGAGTTAGGGAAAGATAAACCTACCTAGTAGCTCTCTTAGCTATAGTAGACTAGGTCGTTTATATTAAGGAATAAAGGAGGAGCGTAGAATCCGGTAGACTAGGATAGATTAACTAGGACTAGTTTTAGTTAATCTAACTATACGTTAAGCTATAATAGGGCGAAAACTTCTATATACTTAAAGGGCTTATCGATTACGGCTTCTAGGCTAATATCTTAGATAGTATAGTAGCTAAAGAGGCTAGCCTTGCCCTAAGTAATATAGATACCGAGTAGTATAAGACCTTTAATAGCTAGTCGCTAGCTATAACTAGTAAATACTATATGTTCTATAAAGTATCGGATACAAGTAGTTAGTAGAGAGGCTATATAGACAATTTTACTATCGGAAGGATCTATAGCTATACTATCGTACTAAGGATACCCTAGTTAGAATAATAGAACCTATTAATTAACTTCGTAGCTAAAATAGTAGTCTAGAGGAGAAAGAGAGTCTATAAATAATACGCCTATACTATATTGGGCCTCTCCGAGTTCTCGAAGATAATATTAGACGAGGATATACGCCTCTTCGTAATATCGATAGTTAAGATAGACTAAGACGATCTAATTAGCCTCCTACCGGAGTATAAATACCTCTATAGGATATTCGAGATAGGAGATACGTCTCTACTCCTAGACTATAGCCTATAGGAGCTATCTATTAACCTAGTAGAGAGTAAGACGCCCCTTTATAACCTATTATATAATCTCTCTAAGACTATACTAGTAGTCCTTAGAAAACACCTCGACGAGTATCTCGAGAAGGGCTATATCTATTCGTTAAAGTCCCTAGTAAATACTAGTATCCTCTTTACTAAGAAAAAGGATAGAAGCCTCTAGCTATACGTCGAGCCGACTACTAGGGCCTAAAAGCTATTATAGTAAAGGATCGATACTTCTTATCCCTTATATAAGAGTCCCTAGACTATCTTACTAATACTCGGATCTTTACGAAGCTTAATATTCGAGATACGTACTATAGGATCCGTATTAAGTAAGGGGACAAGTAGAAGACTATCTTCTAAACGAGATATAGGTACTTCGAATATACTATATAATACTACTTAGGCTTATAAATACCCTAGTAGTATTCTAGAGCTATATCCTTAGTATCCTATTAGACCTAGTAGATACGATCTATATCGTCTATCTAGATAATATCCTAATATAATTATAGAACCTAGAAGAGTATATCCAATATATAACTACTATCCTTAAAAGGCTCTAACGTTATAAGCTTTATATAAAGCTTAGTAAATACGAGTTTAGTAGGGACCGAATTGGATTCCTTAGCTATATAATTATCCTAAATAGGGTCGAGATAGAACTAGAAAGGATTACTATAGTTAAGGAATAGCTAGAGCTAAGGTATATAAGGAATATATATATCTTTATTAAACTCGCTAACTATTACTAGTACTTTATTAGACACTTCTAAATAGTAGCTCCGCTAAATCGAATAACGGAACAGGGACCTAATACGGCTAAGAATAGAAGGAGACAACGTAAGGAAGAGTCCTAGTAGCTCTTCTTAAGTATAAGTATAGAAGCGAAATCGGTATTTAACTAACTTAGGGAGGCCTTCTATATAGCCCTAGTACTAAAACATTTCGATCCTTTCTAACTAATTAGGATCGAAATAGATACCTTAATCTACGCTATCTTAGGCGTTATAATATAATAGTATAAGTACGAGGGCAAGACGTACTAGTTCCTAGTAGCCTTCTTCTCGTAAAAGATAAATAGTATAGAAAGGAACTACGATATCTATAATAGTAAGATATTTAGGATAGTCGAGTACTCCAAGTATTAGTAATACTACTTAGAGGATACGTAGTACTAAGTAGGAGTTATTATAGACTATAACAACCTTAGATAGTTTATAATAACTAAGGAGCTTACGAGGCGGCAAGTTTGCTAGACTAAGTAGCTCGCTATATTAAACATCTATATCTCGTACTATCTAGATAGAGAGAACGTAACTATATAGATATCGATTACTCTAGTCGTTAGCTAAACGAAGAAGACTCTTACACTTCCCTCGAGAGGTTATAGAGGTAACTCGTAGGCAAGGAATCCTAAGATAGGCTAGCAAGGATCGCCTTAGTATAGTAAGGACTAGATAGCTACCCTAGTAAGTTAAACGAGGTAAACGAAGGACTTACTACGCCTAAGGTCGGAGAGGTCTAAAATAGCCTTATAAATACTATCTGGAAAGTACTAAGGACTAACGCCAAGATAATTAAGATTAGAATAGCTCTCTAGAGTATAGAGGAGTTATACTAGCTAGCCTACTCCGTCTAGAGATCCTTTAACTCTACTATAACGACTCTATGTTAGGGCATTTTGGATTCGAAAGGATCCTATAGCTAGTCTAGAGAGGATACTACTAGCCTAAAGTTAGGTACTATATAAAGAATTATATACGATGCTATAAGGTATATGCCTAAGCAAAGCTACGAAGATACCTACTATATAGGATACTATATACTAAGAAACCTACTAAGGCGCTATAGGAGGACCTAACTCTTAACTTCGTTATAGACCTACCTCCGAGCTCTATCCTAGACTAAACCTATAATAGTATTATCGTCGTAGTAGAAAGATACTCTAAGATAGCCTATTATACTCTATACTAGAAGGAGATTATAGTAGAAGGGTTAGTAGATATCTTCCTAAGGAAGGTTATCTACCTATATAGTATTCTATAGTCTATTACGTCTAATTAGGGACCGATCCTTACCTCTAAGTTCTAGAGTAGCCTCTACTACTATATAGGAGTCTATAGAGGCCTTAGTACCCTCTACTATCTCTAGATAGATAGCTAAACTAAGCGCTAGAACTAGACTATAGAGTAGTATCTATATATCTACTACAACTTCAAGTAGGACGACTAGCTACGTCTCCTAAGCCTAGCTAAGTTTATATATAACGATCGTTAGTATATAGTAATAGGGATAACGCCCTTCTAGACGTATAATGTCTAGGATCCTCTCTACTCTAGATAGCCTAAAATATCCTAAGTAGATAGAAAGTTACTCTAAGCCGAGATACTTATAGCTAGAGTAAAGGATATTCGAGATAGCCTAAAGGCTCGGCTAGAGAAGGCGAAGGAATATTGGGCGTAATAGTACGATAAGGAATAGAAACCTAAGGTCTACTTCGTTAGTAACTAGGTTTACCTTAATGCGAAGTTCCTTAATATAGTCTACTAGTCGAAGAAGCTAGACTATAAGTATATAGGGCCTTTCTATATATAGAAGGTTATTAATAATATAGCGTACTACCTTAAGCTACCTAAGGGTTTTAATATCTATCCTACGTTTTGTATATTCTTCCTCGAGAACTACCTCGAGCTAGAATTAATCTAGAGGGATTAGTAGGATCTACCTAAGGTAAGGATAGCTAATCTAGACGTATATAAAGTCGAAAGGATCCTCTAGAGGAAAAAGGGTCCTAAAGGGAAGTAGGAATACCTTATATTCTAGAAGGAATATAGAGAGGAGAAGAATATCTAGAAGCTAGTAGAGTACTTAAGTAAGGTAGCCCTTAGGGCGTTCGCTAGATAGAATTATAGATAGAGGGCTAGAGAAGGCCTTAGAGGAACGTAAGCGTAAGGTAGTACCTATTCCTAACGGTATAGGGCGTATACTACTATAGGATAAGTAAACGTAGTATAGATAGGAGCCTTTCTAGTACTAAATTGACTCCCCTCTCCTACGACGGGCCCCGAGCTCTTATATTAGGTAATACGTAGGCTTCCTAGATCTATCTAACCCTACTATAGGATAGATTACCGAAAACTACCTACAAGGCCTATAGGCGAGACATAGTAGGTACAAAACGAGGCTAAGTAGGATAGGAGTAGGTTATATAGCTAAACTCGAGGATACTTAGCCTCGATTAAATACATTTAGGATATAGCTAGCCAACTCCTTACTAAAGGGACCTATATAGCCTAAAATAGGCTAATAGGGGGCGACTAGAACCTCTAACTCTAGACTCGACTTATACTAGTGTATAAATAGGCCTCCTCGACCTAAGATAGCCCTATTAGAGCCTAAAAGAATCCTTATCAACCTACTAGCCTCAAAAGACCTTATAAGGGATTACAAACTCCCTAGCTAGATCGTTAGTACTCGGCTTTTCCTTAACTAGCTAAGTAAGAGCTATATAGGCCTCGCTAGTAGGTATATAGGCTAGACTATACTAGAATGCCTTAACTTAATCTACGTAAAGCTAAAGACGGGTACTTAGGCCCTTTAAGACCTCCTACTAGTTCCTCTTAAGTCCTTTTATCTTCTTTTAGAACGAGATATAGCTATTCCTAACGCGCTTACGCTTCTTAGTTAGAGTCTAGTAAAATTAGGTTAGCTAGAGCTAAAATAGATTAAAAGGAGGTATATAGATACTAGTAGCTAGATTACGCTCTATCTCCTTCCTTATCGTAGTATCGTAATCTTTCTAGAGACCTAAAGGAGTTAGTTAGACTAGACTAAGACGAAGGAAGCTAAAACGAACTAGAAGTATCGAATTCGGCCTTACCTATATAAGTGTAGAGATTACTAGTACCTTTAAAGTATAGATACTTCCTAAGGATCCTAATTAGTATAATTCGAGTCTATATAGGGCAAGACATACTTCTTAACCTTCTCGTAGACTATAACGTATGCCTAGTAGGCTTCTTTAGTCTTCTTCGTATCGATCGGATAGTCTAGGGCCTCCTAGCGTAATTTATTAGCTACCTTAATTAAAGGCTTATACTCTATAGGAATCTAGATACTAGTTAGCCCTACTCGACCTATTTCGAACCGGAACGACTTACTTAGAAATAGCCTAAGCTATAAGTAGTATACTTTAGATAGTCGAAGTACTTAGTCTCGTTAGTAAGGTCCTCCTTATAGTTAGATAGGTCGATTTATAGGCATAAGGCCTTAAGAAGGACAATATGGCTTCCGCTAGTATAGCCCTATATATTATTAGTACAATTAAGGTATATATTACTATTGAACTTTATACGAGATGCTATTAGGCCGAAACGGACCGAAAAGTCTTAAAGTAATACGAATATAGCTAGTAACAACTAGAACGGGCTCTAATACTAGAGAAATAGGAGCTACTATACTAAGTTAGTCTAAATTGCCTCGAGAAGGATCGACTACGCTTAACTACCCCTAGCGCTAGGCGCTAGGATAGTAGTAGTAGTAGTACTAGAAATTATATCTAGTTAGTATATATTATAAATAACTAATAGAATACGCAATAACTAATAGAATACGCAAAAAAATGGTAGCGAACAACCAGAGACGAAGGGAAGACAGTTAGGAAGGGAGGGAGGACGAATGGAAAGTACTATGTACTAGGGCAGAGGAGGTACTAAAGGCGGAAGATGGGAAAACCCCGGAGAGGGCATATAGGATAATGATCTTAGAACTCTTTAGAGGACTAAAAGCAATCTACAATCAAGCGGGCTACATGATTGCAAAGGTAGCTAATATAGTAGTAGCAAAGATTACGAAGAAACAACAAGAGATAAGCCTAAACTACTACACCTAGGTAGCAATAGCTAGTTAGGAGGCGCTAAAACCCCCGAGGACAGTAGTCAGAGTCTATATTATAGACCTATAGGAGCAAAAGGAAATCTAAGGACTCTTAGGGAAAGAGATTGTAGAAAGAATTGTAGTTAAGGAGGTTATTAGGGCTAGGAACGAAGGGAAGGGGGTAATCAAGCTATTTATAGCCTAGGAGTAGGACAAAAAGAAGCTAGAAACATAAAAAGAATAGACAACTAAGATAGGGAAAACTGCGAAGGTCTCCTAATAGCAATTCATGATTATAGCCTATAGCATAACAAGGAGCTTTAAGGAAGAATAGGATATTAGGAACCTATAGAGACAAAACCAAGCTACATACCTAGGCCTAAAGATTACTAAGGTAGCATGGATCAAAAGGAAAATCGAAGAGACGAAGAAGTAGTCCTCCCTAATTATCTAGGTAGGGAGTATAGAGCAAGCTAACATAGTACTAGACCGAGGGCTATTCTAGGACTTTAAAAGATTAGAAACAGAGGTACATAGAAGCAACCACAGGATAATGCAGTGCTTCAAATGTTAGCACTATAGACACTTAGTAGCTAAGTACACAAAAACAACCAATACCTACTCCTATTGTATAGGGGATTACTAGGTTAAAGAATGCAAGGCATACAAGGGGGAAGCAAGATATGCATGCTATACCAAAAGACACCTATCGTAGGCAAAGGAATGCCTAGTAAGAATGTAGGCAGCTAGGAAGGCAAAGGAAGCTAGAATCAATATACTAATAAGATATACAACAAGTTAGGACGGTTAGGCGTAGAGGCAACCTAGCTAGGTACTATAAAAGAGGTTAAGACAAGATAATGGGTTTACATTTAGGGCCTTACTAGTACTAGAGAGCTACTAGTAACTAGGGAGACTAAGACACCTTAACATCGCAGGAAAGGAAGTAGGGCAGAAGAAGCTTAGTCAAATATTGGTTCAAAGTAAGGAAAGGCTAAAGGAAAACCTATAAGGAAACGATATGGACGAAACCCAATAAATAGTGCAACATTACTAAACATCATATAGTACAATGTTAACAAGAGCAAAGACAAGGTATAGAGGAGCTTCCTTTAAGCACTAAACCCAAAAGAACATTACATTATTACAATCTAGGAGCCCTAGCTCAACTTATATACAAAGAGACTAGTAACTGTTAAAGACCCAAGATACTACCTAGTTATCCACAACTAAGGAGCCCTAAGGACATGCATCTACATTAGTAAGGAGATAGCTATAGAAACCTAGCAAGCCATACTATAGGAGGATAGGGACCTTATATTAGTTTAGGTAGAAACATCCTAGGGTATACTCTAAGTTTACTACATATACAACCCACTACTAGACTTAAGAAGCAGCACCTAACTAAAAACCCTAGAAAGAATACCTAGGGTTATCTAGGGGAACACCTACTAAGTCCTACTTAGAGATTTCAACCTCTACTACCCCCTCTAGGGCTTAGACTTTACCCTAGCTTACTACTTCCTAGTAGGAAGACTAATTAATATATTAGAGAAGGAAGGAATGGAAATTGTTACCTTAAAGGGATTAGTTACCTAGGGGGCAAGAGGAAGCAGTAGTACACTAGACCTATGCTTTGCATTACATTAGATTAGGAATAGGATTACAAGATGTAGGGTTAACTAGGAACTAGAAGAATCATTAGACTACTTCCTAGTACAGGTTGAGCTAAATGTCTAGGCTAATTAGGAATAGGAACTAAAGGAAAAGCTTAACTAGAAAGGGGCCTAATAGGATAGGATTAGGGAGGAACTAGAAATGGACCCAAAACTAGAGGAACTCTTAACAAAGTACCTACTAAAGCTAGAGGATATTAACAAGGCAGTAGAAGAACTAATAGGAATCCTAAGACAGATGGCTAAAAAGCATACCCTAGTAAAGAGACATTTACTATACTAGCAACTATACTAGACTAGTAAGTATATAAGGAAAGTCAAAGCAGTAAGGAAAGCTAGGAGGTAGTAGACACAAACCTACACCTAGGAAGTATAGGACAACTATAATAAAGCCTACTAGGAAAAGAAGATCTAGATCAAGAAAGACAAGATGTAAGAATAGAGATCTATAATAGGGATGATTATAAAGAAACTAAAGGAGATGTAGAGGATAGCTAAATAGGCAAGGAAACCTGAATAGGAAAAGGACACGCTACTACAATTCCCGGACATTAAGGACTAACAAGAGCAAATGCAGACTATAATGGAAGGGAAAGCAAGGGCCCTAGGCTAATACTTCTTCGATAGAAAAGTACAAGCAGACCTATTAGACATAAAGGAGAAAGAACTAGAGACTCTACTTCTAGACATACCAAGAGATACCTAGGTCAAACCGGAAACTATAGAAAGGATCCTAAAGAAAATACTAGGCAATAAGGCACTAGGAGAAGACAAGATCTACAACAAACTTCTAAAAGTATATAGGAAGGAGCTAGCCTTAGTACTAGCTAATATCTTTATATAAAGCCTAGCATTAGGACACTACCTAAGACTATTTAGGAAATCCCTAATAGTAGTGCTAAGGAAGCCCTAGAAGGAGGACTACACATAGCTTAAAGCCTACAGACTAATAGCCCTACTTAATATAATAGGTAAGGTACTAGAGAAGATTGTTACTAAAAGGCTAACAACCTTTATTAAGGAAAGGAACATCCTCCTTAAAGGCTAGATAGGAGGAAGAAAGAAAAGGTTAACACTAATAGCTATGGAACTAATTATAGAACAGATTAAGTACATCTAGTACTATAGTTAAAACTAGGTAGCAACCCTCCTCTCCCTTAATATCTTAGGAGCCTTTAACAATGTCTCCTATAAAAGGCTCCTATACATACTCAAGTAGAAAGCTATACCAAACTAGATAGTCTAATTCATCTAGTCCTTCCTATAGGAAAGATTAACATAGCTTATTCTAGGCAAATTCAAATTAGACCTAATACTAACTAAAAAGGGAATCCCCTAAGGATCAACACTCTCCCTAATCCTCTTCCTTATCTTTATAGTAGACCTACTCCTACTCCTAGAATTAAACAACACATTAGCATTAGGGTTTGTAGATGATACAAACATCCTAGCCTAGTCTAAGACAATAGAAACCAACTGTAAGATCCTAGAAGAGAAGTACTAAGAGTATGAAAAATAGGTAAGGAGGTATAGAGCAAAATTTGCCTTAGAAAAGTACTAGCTCATCTATTTTAGTAAGGCTAAATTAGCCTACAATATGAAGCAATTAATTACTATCTAAGGCTTTAAAACCTAACTATTAGCAGAACTTAGGGTACTAGGGATCTAGCTAGACCTAAAACTGAATTAGGGACTATAAGTAAAGAAGGCAAAGTAGAGGGTAGATACTAACATGCAATCTATTAATAGGCTTATAGCCTCTATATAGGGGGCCATATTCGAGAAAGCTAAAGTTATGTACAAAGCAATTGTTAAGCTAGTAATGCTATATAGAGCATAGATATAGACAGCCTAGGGGAAAATACTAAAGAGGATTGAGCAACTAATTAGTAGATCCCAAACCTAAGGCCTAAAGAAAATCCTAGGAGCATACAAAACTACACTAATAAGGGTAGTAGAAATGGAATTAGGGATCCTACTAGTCAAACAATACTTTAAGGGACTAAGACACTAATATATAGCAAAGACAATGGAATACCTAGCCTAATAGATTATCTAAAAGGCACTAGACAAGATAAAAGCCTAGTACATTAGGACTAGGAGGCTAGATAGACTACAAATGACTCCCTAGAAAACCAAGGACCTAGAGCAATATAGAGTCCTAATAAGGGAAATGCTAGAGAAGGAGCATCGAAGACTAAACATAAGGCTAAAGGAAGACAAGCCTAAGGAAAAGAAACAAAGCCTAGTAGAATCAATTGCTAGATACCTATAGGAGTAGGAATAGAACAAAACACAAGTTAGACTAGGAACCCTAAAGGCACTAATTAAATTTAGTTAATACAACTACTAGCTCTACAAGGACCTAAACAGGGCCGAAGCAAGCCTAGCTATCTAAATCAGATCTAAACATATTGGACTTAGATCTTACTTATTTAGAAGAAACGTCCTAGGAATCGAAAGTAGAGCTTGCTAATGTAGCTACTAATCTCAGAACCCTAAGCATATACTGCTAGTCTGCCCCTAATGGTTAGAAGGCAGAAGTAATTAGAGACTAAAAGCAATAGAAAGGGAATACGACAAGCTAATCCAAAGTAAAGAAGACCTAAAGAGGATAGTAAGATAGATTATCAAACAGGGATTCGTGCAATAATTTGTATTAGTAAGGGAAACTAAGGAGTAGATAAGAAGGAAGGAAGAAGAGGGGGAAAGGAGGGCAGGGCAGTAGGCAAGGTAGTTAGAGGGTAACAACCATAACACTAGTACACCCTAGAGGAAGGAAAGCAAAGAAACGAGGAAGAACAATACTTGTAAATAGGACAGGAGGGAGGTTTTTACTAGCCAAGTTGGTTTCCTACCCAAAACAATATATAGAAATAGACCTGCATAGGCCGAAAGGCACTACAACAGGCAAATGAAATATCTATCTATCTATATATTATAAAAGAGATTAAATCAAGTAAGCTTAGAAGCCTTAAAACCCTATAATAGCTATAGCGATAGCGTTATTACTACCTAAGTAAGCTTTTTAAATAATAGTAAAACGTTTTTATATATAATAATAGACTATAAGTAAAGTTTTCCCTCTCTAGCCTCTAGGACGTAGACTAAGGAGGGGGAGGGGAAAGGGGAGGGGAGGGCAATATTACGATTATAGGCCTAGTTAGTCTATCTAGAGTCTAAATAGGCCAAGATAGGCTACCCTAGCCTATCTTAGCCTATAGGTATATATCCTCTCTCTAGATATCTCTCTTCTCTTCCTTCTTTAGTAATTCGAGTAGTTTTAATCGAGTACTATATACTACGTATTCCTATCCCTTTTATAAAGATTACTATTAGTAGCTTCTCTATACTAGGATCTTAGATAGTAGATTTATAGTAAGATCCGAAGTTCTTAAAGCTACTAGTACTAATATAGCAAGGTAGTAGATTAATTATAAACTTACGTCTACTACTACTAGTTATAATAGAAGTATCCTCTACTATAGCTAAAGGTTTCGAGCCTTCTAGTAGAAGGAAATTAATACTTCCTTTTACTATACTAACTACTATCCGAAGTTGATATCTCTATAGTAGACTTATAGTATTTCTCTAACTAGTAAGCGAAATACTAATCCTGAGTCTAATTTTATATTAACTAGTCTACCATTAATATAGTAAGACGAGCTAGATTAAATATAGAAATCTAGGTACTATTAACCTCTAAGCGAGTTAGAGGCTTTAGTACTTCCTCTTTCTAGTCTTCGTTATTAAAAGACTTAGTACTCCTCGATACTAATTTTAATCTATATAAGGAAGCTTTAGTAACTAGCTTATCCTACTACTAGATAATTGCGATAATATAGAACTTAAGGTCCTTTAGAAAGAGTTTTATAAAGTATTCGTAAAGATCTAAGAAAGTAAGAAGGTTATAAGTATTAGATACTAGATAGTCGTATTCTTCTTAGTTTTCGGAAAATTTATAGTCTTCGAATATAGCTAAAGTAAGCTCGATATCTAGTAGTACTATATAGACCTAAGGTACGTAACTAATAACTAACTCAAAGTCTTTCTTTAGTCGTAAAAGCGACGACTATATACGTAGAGGCCTTTGTTTAGTTAAGGAATTAAGAGAGATACTAAGGATTATATCTATAACTATTTATAAGCTTAGGGAATCGCTTCCTATAACTATTCGTAAGCTTTAGAGATCGCTTCCTTTAGTAAATAAGGATATAGATAGAGGCGGTTTAAGCGCTATAGGTAGTAGAATATAGTAGGCTTTATGGTACGAACTCGAGGCTTATATAGTTCTATAATATAGAAGGGCTCTATATCTATAGATTAGTAGGTACTTAGCGGCTAGATAGTCTATATAAAGACAATTAGTACTAGAAGCTAGTTACGTAAATAGTACTACTATTTTATTATAATATTAATTATTATAGAAAAGTATTATCCTAAAGATATAATATCTATCTAGTATATATCTACCTCTCTAGTAGTATTAATAATAATAAGCTTCTAAAGGATTAGATATCTAAGGAAGCTACTACTAGCCTTACTTAATAGGCTACTAGCTACTAGCGTATATACTATATATCTACTAGTCTATAGCCTCTCTTACTATATATTCAAGAAGTAGCCGATATTCATATCTACTTAGTACTAATAAGTATGTAGAATATCGCTAGTATTCGTATGATATTTCGCTTGATTATCTACTATCCAAGGTTCGTACTAAGCTTAATAAACTAGAAGTACAATATATCGACTATTAAATACGTTCACACTACGTATCCCCTAATCGTTATTATAAGAAGTCCTATCCGTTACTATTACTAATACTTAAAGGAGTTTCTTAATACGCTATTAGCTATTACTAGAAATATTGGATATTGCTTATTAATAATCTAAAGCTTACGATTACTACTACTATCGCTACTAGCCTATTAGAGCCTAAGAAACTTACCTCGGCTTCCCTATTAGTATAGTATATAACGAATATAGATAGTTTATAGAATATCTATAAAGGTTAGCTTATACGTAATTAGGATAATATAAATAGTTATATAAGTATATAGCATCTCTAGAGTATAAGACCTAATTTGGACCTATAGATATTATAGGTCTAGATTACTATTACTATCTAAGGTATCTACTTCTATACTTAGTCGTAGTCGCTCTTAATTACTTCCTCCCCTACGTATACTTCTATAATCTAATTACGTATCTATAAGCTATTAAGACCTAGTCCCTATATTATAATATATTATAATATAGAGTAGTAGAGTATACTATCTACTACGGCGCAATACCTAATAATCTAATCCTATATATAATTATAAAGATATTAATTAATATCGAATAAATATTTAGATTAAAGAGTCGATAGGGAGAAGAACTCTCTCTAGAGAAGTTATAAACGAGATAGATTAATTAGTTCGTATCTTAGGTATCTATAAATACGTAACTTCTTAGTATTACTAAGCTTAGCCTATAAGCCGAGATTGTAATAGTATCTAGCTCCTTCGTAAGAGCCCTCTATAGCTCTATAGTATAATTAAATAGGCGTAGGTAAGCGAGCGTAACTAGCGTTATAGTCTTAACGTAGTTAGCTAAGTATAGTATCGCGATAGTACTAGCCCTTAGCGGCTAGAGCTTAGAGGAATAGCGCTTATATAAGGTACTTACTAGCTCTTCTATATAGCTTACTTTATGGATAGTCTACTAAGTAGGCTTCTCGTAATCCTCTACTTTACTTAGTACTTAAATTCCTTATTCCTATAGAGACTAGTATCGACAATCTCCTTAAGTTAAAAACTATACAATATAGGACCTACTATATTTATAATCTAGCTTAGGTAAGGGTCGATCCCTTATTAGGCCCTTTAACGAAAGTAGTACCTTATCTCCGATAGTGTAAGTAGATATAGGACATTAGTACGTATTTACCGTTTCTTCTATATAGCCTTATTAGTACTATACCTATTCTAATAAGTAAGTCTCGAGGTCCTCGATATAGTCTATCTAGGCTCTGATATTCGTATTAAAGCATAACTCCATATTTAGCGATAGCTCGATACCTAACGGAGGTTAGTAGCTATAGTAAGCTTCGAATAGCGATAGCTTAGTTATATCCGAAGGAGTATTATTAGCTACGAGCTCCGCTATTAGTAACTGGTCTACCTAGTCGTCTTATTAATAATTAACGTAAGCCCGTAAGTATACTTGTAATATACTATTAAGTCTCTTTATCTATCTATTACTTTCTAGATATCGTATAGTCGAGAGGTCTCTTCGAATACTAAGGCACGTATAGAGGCACTTCTAGAAGTTAGCTATAGATTAAGTATCTTGGTTAGAGACGATAGACTTAGATAGGCTATATAGTTTCTATACGTAATAGAGATAAGTATTAGTGACTAACTACTTTAGAAGTAGAATTCCCTTTAGTAATAGATACAAAGTAACGTATCTTAGTTAATCGATCTATAACTATAAGGATATAGTTATATTAATTACTAAGAGGTAAACTAGTAATAAAGTCTATTAAGACGCATTACTAACGCGTATTAGGTATAGGTAACAGCTTAAGTAAGCCGCGCTTACTATTTCTATCCGGTTTAATATATAAGTAGATATAATAGTTACTTACGAAGGTATCGGAATCCTTTCGAAGCGATAGCTAGTAGTAGCTTTGAGATACTAGCGAGAAGGTCTTATTATAACTAGGATATCTAGCGAAGGAGAGATTATAATATAAGTAGATAATATCTACTCGAAGTATTCTATAAGACTTAGAGATATAGAGTCGCTCGCGATAGTATATAAGCCTATTATTAGTAAATTAATAGTCTAATAGAGATAAGGGTAGGTTAATAGGCAGATTAGTACGCTTAGATAGATATCTTCGTATAGTTAATACTAAGTCGTTATTTTCTATAGCTACACGGATACGAACGAAGATAGCTTCTATATCGATAAGATTGTCTATATCGAGTATCGAAGTAGTAAGTTATATAATAGATACTTCTTTAGAATAGATATAGGCCTTATAGTACTTATAGGCGTCGTCGCTACTTTAGAAATAGGATAACTAGAGATTATATAGCTTAAGGACTATCTACTATCGATACTAATTTCGTAGGTCTAATTATTTGCCGTTACGTAGTAGGTTAGTAGTACGCTACGCAAGAGAGTACGATTTACTAGGTAAATACTTAAATAGTATACATTAGTATAGCAATTACTTCGATAGTAACGGATTAGTAACATTGGCTAGTATTTCTAAAATAGTATACATTAGTATAGTAACTACTTAGATAGTAAACTATATACTACCTCCCTAGAATAATACATCGAAGGATACCCGAATACCTATAAGTAGAAATAGTAACATCTATTGTAGGTAGGCTATCGTCGCTATAGGTAGGCTATCGTCGCTAGAGGTAGGCTATCGTTACTATAGGTAGGCTATTATCGCTAGAGGTAGGCTATCGTCGCTAGAGGTAGGCTATCGTTACTATAGGTAGGCTATTATCGCTAGAGGTAGGCTATCGTCGCTATAGGTAGGCTATCGTCGCTAGAGGTAGGCTATCGTTACTATAGGTAGGCTATTATCGCTAGAGGTAGGCTATCGTCGCTAGAGGTAGGCTATCGTTACTATAGGTAGGCTATTATCGCTAGAGGTAGGCTATCGTCGCTATAGGTAGGCTATCCTATCGTCGCTAAAGGTAGGCTATCGTCGCTAGAGGTAGGCTATCGTTACTATAGGTAGGCTATTATCGCTAGAGGTAGGCTATCGTCGCTATAGGTAGGCTATCTATCGTTGCTATAGGTAGGCCTCTTTCTATCCGAGTAATTGCTATACCAATGTATACTATCTAAGTAATTTCTATACTAATGTATACTATCTAAGTAGGCCTCTTACTATTCGAGTAATTGCTATACCAATGTATACTATTTAAGTATTTACCTAACGATTTACTATACTATCTACTAGGTCTATATATAATCTTTAAATTAGACCTTAATAGGAATTTAGACTATCTAGTTTGTCGCTAGTGAAGCTATTTCGTTATTATATACTATTCTAAGTTGCGGTAATCTATAATAACTCGAATAGGTTACTAGTACTATTAGTCTCCTAGTTTAGGTCTCTATATCTCGAAGGTATATATAATTAAGAGAAGCTCTATATTATGGATTTTATAGTTATACTTGTTAGTATTATCTTATAGCTAAAGAAGGTAACTAGTAACTAGGCGTCCTTACTAGTATACTATTACGAAAGGATACTAGTAGTAACGTAGTTAGAGATATATATCTCTACTATAATAAGTAAAGACAGGCTATAGTATACGAGGCCTAGCGTAGAGGTAAAGGTATATATAAAAGTATCTTTGTACTATTAGGTCTAGATAAATAGCGTATTCTTATATGTAACGGCGATAATAGGTTTAGTAAGCCTAGAAAATCTACGTATAAACCTCCTATAGAAGTTCGTAAAGTCTAGAAACGACTATATATCTTTAATATTTTCTAGACGTAGCTAGTTAAGTACTATATCAATCTTCTCTAGATCTATACTAATACTTTTAGTTAATACAATTAGGCCGAGATACTTAACTAATACACTTTCGAACTTACTCTTAGAAATATTAGTCTAAAGCCCTACCTCGCCTAGTATATCTAGGACCTTATTAATATAAATCCGGTATTTCCTTGGACTATTAGAGTATATTAGTATATTGTTAAGATAGCTAGCGAAGGAGAGTACCTATAAGTAGTACTAGCTACGAACGAACCTAGAGGCAACGACGTCGTCGATAGAGCCAAATCTCTCCTATCCTACTAGCGAGGCCTAAGGACTAAGATAAGTGCCTAGGCGCGAAGGAGTCTAGCTCTAAGGCGACTAGCGATTTAGAAAACTATCTAGCTACCTATCGAGCCTAGCGTAGCTATAACTATTATAAGAACTAATACCGAATCGATAGGCTAACCTTCCTAGGGAGGGAATCTATTCTAGGGATAAGGAACTAGAGTAGTAACCTAGGACTAATTATCCTAAAGAGGAGGGAGGAATAACTAAAGAGGAGGTTTCAAGGAGTACTAGAAGAAGGAGGAAATATAAAGGTCGAAGTACTTAGAATATCCTAGTACCTATAGCCCCTAGGGGAAGTATAGCCCTAGATTTGCCTCCTAGGCCCTAGCTCCCCTAAGGGCAATACAATATTAGTTCTAAGGGCTAGGTATCTAATACAAACTATCCCTTATACTATATATAAGGTAGCCTATAAAGAATACCTAAGTATAGAGGCTAATATAGGAAATCTAATTTCTAGCGCTATAGGTTATATAAATAAATACTAAGTAAGGGTAGGGATAGTTCTTAGTTTAAACTTTAGTAGAGAGCTAATATAGAAGTCAACTAGAAAATAGGAGGAAGGATAGGGATCCGTATTTACAAAAGGGAGGAAAGAAGGAGAGGAAAGGGATAGGGATACTACCTTATCCTCTAAACCGGAGGTCCTCCTACCTAGCTTAAAAAGCTATAAAGGAACGAGCTAAAGGATACTAAACTAGAGGAAGTAAACACGATCTAGTTAGGACGATAGAGATATAGGGAATCTCTTAATATTTAAAAGACTAGTATAACTAAGGATAGGGCCTAGCATCCCTAATAATATAAGGGAGAGTAGAGGTTTTTAATACTATATAGAACTAGAAAGGGCTTTAAGGAGCTTAGGAAGGTAGGATATAGGGCTTTTTTCCTCCTAAAGGAATATATAGAGATAGCTACTTGTCTAGGAGTTAGAATAGTATAGCAATGCAAGAACTTATCTATCTATCTATATTATTAAGATAAGCTATATAGAAGATATCTAAGTATAGGATAAGTATACTATTAATGTATTACTAGAATACTAATAGCGCTCTATAGAGGCCAAAGGATATAACGTTATATTCGAAGAGACTATATTATATACGAAAGACTATTTTCTACTTATCTCTAGAATATATTCGTAACTAATTAAAGATACTAATAGTATTAATCTAAGTATATACTATAGCCTTACTTAGTCTATCTAGTATCTCCTATAGTAATAGAATCGGACATCGATCCTTCTACGTAATAGTATTAAGCTTATAGTAATCTACGTATAGTCTTAATCTACTACTAGGTTTCTTAACGAATAATATTAGTAAGGAATACGATAATAATAATAGACCAATAAAGTCCTTTACTAGGTTCTCCTTAATATAACTCCTTAATACCTCTAGCTCTTCTTATAATAAAGAATATAGTACTTCGTAAGCGGGCTTGCTATTGCTAATAAGGGGAATTTAATAAACTATACTAGATTAGAGAGATAGAAGCGTCCTCGTATCTTACTATAAGAATATCTAGAGATAGCGATAGAGATTTAGCGCTATAACTTACTTAACGTCCTTTAATATAACTATAAAGAACTGTTATTCCTTACGTTTATATATTATCTTAAATATATCTACCGGTACTATAGCTACTATAATAGATCCGATATTAATTATAGAAGGAGCTAGCGGCTTTATAGATAAAAGCGGTAGTAGGAGAGGTTATACTAATATAGAAGCTAGTAGTAATATATACGGCTTGTAACTCAAAGTATAATTACGATATATTACGTATCGTCTTATAGCTTTAATAAGACTTTCCTTATCTTTGTTAGATACTATAGGCGCTATAGGCGCTATAGGCTCGGAAGGTACTAGTATTAGTCTAACTATTAGAAAGTTAGTAGCTTATATAGATTTATCGTTAATAACGCTCTTATAGTTTACTAAGTATATATAGACTAAAATACTATACTAGTTGTAATACTATTAGTAATAATCCAAGTTAAGTAGTACAATATTTTAGTACTAGTTAAAATAAGGATTATATTACTTAAGCTATAGACTATAGTATACTAACAATAATCGGATATTATAGAGTAGTAAGTTAGAAGGTTATATATTCTATATAACTATTAATATCTATAGCTACTCTTATATAGTAAGTAACGTTAGTAACGAACTTACTATTAAAGGTAGTTAGTATACGTAGATAGATATAGGCTTATAGAGTTAAACTATACGAATATATATAGAAGGTATTTATAAAGAAAGAGCTAGTATAACCGTTATTAACTATTATAAGTAATTAATAAGCTTTATTATCGAGAATAGTATATAATACTATATATAGTAGAATAAGATATTCTATATTGCGATTACGTGTAATACTATCGTATTTAAGACTATTATCGATTAGAAGGGAATACTAAAAACATGTCTATCTCCTAAGCCAAGGCGCGAGCGCCTATAAGTATAGGAGATACTAGTATACCTCTCTAGGAACAATATAGCGATAGTAGATCCGAGGAAAGGTATTATAGTATCAATTATTAGAGAAAAGTGTTGTATATTGTCAAAGTCTATCTCTAAAGTCTATATCTACCAAGGTACTTCTATACCTACCTAAGGTACCTACCTAGTAGTATCTATAACAAAATCCCCTAGCTCTCGAATATCCGCGACTACGTAGACGCTAGATTCACTATATATATAGCCTATAGTAGGCTCGGACGCAGTTAGCGCTTACAAAAGCGTTCGAAGTAGTAAGTATACCCCTCTAGGATTCTGTATTACTAAGCTACCTACCGGCGCCTTTTGCTATAATCTTAAGTATAGAGTATCGAACCGGCTCTAGTATCTTGTTAAATGTAGTTGCAAGGTAGCTATAGAGGAGCTTAATACCAATCTTTTCCTACTTCTAGGTCTTGTATACTACCTCGATATAGTAGTATATAGTATATAGGAATTACTAGAATAGCTTCTCCTTATACTTATAATACTTCGAGGCCTAATCTTTAGATAGCGTATCGATCGTAGTAAGGGTAGTAGACACCGCTTTAGTATCGTTTAGTATCTTTGTAACAAGTCCCTAGAGGTCTACTAGAGGTAGCTTTAGCTCTTCCTAGTTAGGCGAACCTA
The DNA here is from genome assembly GCA_001578225.1 of Pseudocercospora musae. Lineage (NCBI taxonomy): Eukaryota > Fungi > Ascomycota > Dothideomycetes > Mycosphaerellales > Mycosphaerellaceae > Pseudocercospora > Pseudocercospora musae. The sequence goes on along the minus strand of LFZO01000101.1, from coordinate 52,019 downwards.
TAGGTAGACCTAAGGTATAGCGCGTTAGGAACTCCTCCTAGAACATAGATATTTCTTCGTAGTATCTCATAATATCTAAGAGACTTAATTAGCCTTTCGGGCCTATCTTGTCTACCTAGTTTAAGATTATAGGCTTGTCTTCGTTACCCTTACTTATTACCTATTTATTGAGTTCGCTATAGATTATAGGAGGGAGTATAGCGAAGCCTACTATAAAGGTCCCAATATAGGTACTAACTACATTGTACTTCTTAGTATCTTCTTCCGACTATCTATCCTTAGTAGTTGTAGGAAGGCCTACGTCTTCGTCGATTATACTATAGTTATCGAGGTACTAAGCTATTATTACTACGAATATAGTAAGTTCTAATACATTAACGCCCTTCTACTAGTTACTAGGGAACTCCTAGAGTACGGCTACGATTTCTAGAGACGCGTCGCTATCGATAATGCTTAGGCTCGGTAGAGCGAAGGTTTAAGGCTAAGTAGGAGGATACGTAGGCAATAGAGGGTCGTTGCTTCTACTACTAATACGGCGTACTCCTACCTAAATAAAGTAGTTATTATTAGATATCGTAGGTTACTTAAAAGGACTAAAGTCTACTCTCGTATAGGCTTCCTTAACTACTATAAATATCTAAGCCGGTACTACTATAGCTAGTTCCCTACCAAGATGCCTAAGAAGCTATTCGGCTTGTCTATTATCCTTAAAGTAACGAATGTCCTACTAGGGAATATCTAGATCGCTTACTTTGTATAGGTCGGTAACTAGTATCTATCGGCGTAAGACCGCTACCTTTATTAAGAAGGATACGGCTAAGTATATAAGATTAGATATAGTATATAGAAGTTGGAGGTCGGCGCGTATAGTATTTACTATAGCTAGAATAGGAGTATCGAGATACTAGTCGGCCTAAGATATTAGGATATTAGTATTATAGTCTATATCCTTACTTGTCTATCGTACGAAGAAGTTCTTAATAGGTATAGTACTATAGTATTATACGAATACGACATAGTCCTTAGTAACTAGCTAACGTAAGGTACGAATATAGTTATAGAGGATTTATAGGAGATTATACTCTAAGTCGATATTGTTTAGCTAATTTAGATACGTTACTATAGCTACCTTAGAGTATAATACAACAATAACGTATCCTACGTCTATTACTAACTCTATTAGTACTAATACTCGTCTTATTAAATCTAGTATATCTCGGGGTAAGAGGTATTTCCTAGTAATCCTTATATTATTATTAAGTAGCTTAGTATAGGTTCTATATAGGCTCTCAAAACCTACCTATTCGATATAGCGATAGACTAGATTTGCAAAGAGGTCTAGTAGTCCCTTACCTAGGTAGTAGAATTGGGATATAGTAGAAGGCTTAGTTCCTTTATCGTTAGTAGACCTACGGTTATAGCGTAGTCGGCTTTCGTATATCTTGGCCTTTTTCTAAGCTCGCTCTAGGCGCTTAGTAACTTCGCTATTAGAGATATCGGAGACTACCTTGCTAGACTTAGCCGCCGCTTTCCTAATAGCTTTCTTAGAAACTTTCTTAGGATCTTTCTTAGAAGCTTCCTTAGGAGCTAGATTATTAGCCTTTTTAGGAGCTTTCTTAGGAGCTAGATTATTATTAGAAGCTTTCTTAGAAGCTTTCTTAGGAGCTAGATTATTATCGCTAGTAGACGTACGTTTAGTCGCTATACGAGTCTTCGATATAGTAACTATCGGTATAGAGGCTTTTAGTATAGTAGCTTTTAGAGTAGCGGTCTTTAGTATAGCCTTAGCTTTTAGTATCCTCGATACTCCTTTCTTATCGTCCTTAGCTTTCTTCTTCTTTATATTATTAATATATCCTATTATCTTAATATCTACTCGCTTCTATATTTCTTTATACTTATCTTTATATAGCTTCTAGACTAGCGTATCTAGAACCTCGTAGCCTTCGCTAGTCGTTAATTAAGTATAGAGTTTATAGTACTATAGGGAAATATCGAAGAAAACTAATCCCTTAGCTACTAGGGCAAGTATAAGCATTATGTCTATTAGTAATTGTCGAGGAGTAGGTAGGAATTATCCTAGCTAGTAAACGTAGTTAGAGATTATACGTCTTATATCTTCCTTAATAATACTATAGCTAGATACCTATATAATATCGTAGCTCAATTCCTAGGCTATTTAGATATAGATAGCTCTCTATTACTCAAGTAGGTATTAAGGGATAGCTATAGTATCGGAAGTAGAAATATCGCGTCTAGCGAGTTATACTATAGATATAAGGTCCTATACAATCTATCTAGATAGGTCTAGAGCTACTATTAGAACTTGAAAGCTATCCTAGAAGAGTTCGAGGAGGCTAAGATTCGGATTAGTAGAATAAGTAAGACATATATAACCCTTAGTTAACTAGTAACTTAGAATAACGTAGGTAATCGCTACTTCCTCTAAATCGCCCTCGTATAGCTTTATAGATAGCTTAGAGTAGGTAGGATCTCTCGTATACTTAGGTACTCGATATTTAGGTATATTAAAGAAGGAAGGTAGTACAAATCTATATAGGATAGATCTATCGGAGCTAAAAGGATCTATATTAACTTCGTTAACGAGCTTCTATCCTACTATATCCTATTCTAGAGAGTAGGTATCTATACTATAACTCGCGTTTATAGAAGCTATATCTTTCTTCTTTATCTATTTTAGTAGATATAGTTCCCCTATACTCTTAAGTACTACTTTTAGCTACTTACCTAGAGGAACGAAGGATCTATTAGTATACTTTACTAACCTATACTTATTCTATAGATCGACAAGGGCCTTAGAGTATTTACCTAGGTCGAAATATCGTAGCGCTAGTCTAATTAGGTTTTAATAGGGTACCTCGAGAGGTCCGAATATAGCGCTTTCTACCGGAGTTGCCTTCGTTCGCGGTAATGGACGGTTAGAGTAGATTAGTACTATAGAACCGGCTCGAAGACTTCTATATAGAAGGAATAAGGTATCTAGTATTTAAGCTAAAGGCAATATAGACTAATTAGGCTTAGAGATAGCGCTCTTAATCGTAGGCGATAAACCTAGAGCCCGTCGGTAGTTAGCGACTCGATAGTAGTAGTATTGAGGTGCCTTATACTCTAGGGCGTAGCTTAGAGCTTACTTCGTCTTAATCGCTAGTAGATTCAACTCCTACGCCGGTACTAAGAGGTTAGCCTACTACCGTAGAAACGGATAGTAAGAATACGCTAAAGGAGCCTAAACGTATAGTAGTATAGAAGCGAGCCCGTAGTCTAACTTTGTCGTTAGTAGCTAAGTAGCGCGCTCCGAAGGTAAATAAGAAGAAGAAGAACGAAGCCGCGAGTACTATAAGGTAGAAGTCTATCGCTACGGACTTAACTAAGGTTAAAGAGGAAGGTAAGGGAATAGGTACTTCTAAGGGTAGCGAAATAGGTACAATAGATAACGATTATAGAGCCGATATTAGTAATAAAGATGTAGCGGAAGGCCTAGAGGGTAAAGATAGTAGTAAGGGTAAACCTAGCCTAGAAAATAATAGATCTCCTATTAAGGAATACTGTCCTCGTTTCTACCTTGCGAGCGGCTTAGCTTATGTCTATCTCTTCGAGATTCTCGTTACTAGAGCTAGGCAATATTCTAAGCTATCTCTTATCTAGTTTTAGAAGCTTATCTAGAAGGACCTCGTAGAGGCGAATATAATAGTACTAACCAATATTAATCGAATGATATTTAGTAATACTATAGGTAGGAAAGGCTTCGTTAGGTAGCGCGAGGATCTATCGAGCGGATATCAATATTCTTAGCTAAAGATGTCTAACTATAAGGAAGAGCTACTAGATAGTATTATTACTATACGAGATAACCGTAAAGTAAAGCTCGAAGATTAGTATAAAATTAATATTATCTATAAAGTATAAGAGGCTACTAAGAATAAGATAAGAATAGCCGCTCTTAGTTAGTAGAAGACGCCCGGACAAGAGATAGAGACATTGTTACTTACTAGCAAGAATGGACCTAGAGGTATCGAATTAGCCTACGCGGGTCGCGCTAATATAAGATCTATTTGTGCTTCCGGTACTATACAAGGTGCCTTGTATATAGAATAGCGTATAATAATAGAAGGATTATAGAAGACCTCTAATTTAATGTTATTATAGGGCGATAGACAATACTCGGAAATACTAGCTACTTCTCGTAAGAAGTCGGCTATTATCTACGCCTTTATAGCTATAACTCGCATCGAAGAGCGCAAACTCGAGGCCGATCTTATATACATAGAGCGCGAGGATAGTAATACTATCGCTATATAGAAGTTAGCTACTAATGTAAAGGAACGCGAGGAGATAAGAGATAAGAAGGAAGCCGAGCGCGAGGAAGGTAGGAAGTAGGAATAGATCGAACGCGATAGTATACTCGATAATAAGCTAAACAAGATAAGTAGTAATAATAAGGCTAGATATAAGAAGTAGGACGATAAGTTGGATACTATATTGGAAGGGTTAAGGAGTAGTTTTAGTAGGTAATTTAATGTTTAGGTTATAGTAGGGGCTCGGCGATGTTTAATACAAAGGCTAGTATCTAGAATGTCTATATCTTCTAACATTTGGGTAAGCTTTTCGATGCTTAGTATATATACTCTTTCTATCTATTATTTCTCGTATTCTACGAGTCCTATAGAAAGTACCTAATATCGATACCTAAGCCGGCTTAGTATTCCGCTATACTAATATATTTCTATAATACGACGATAACAACCATTATCTATCGCTAGGCATATTTAGACCCAAGTATTTACCTAGCGTCGGTAGTCTATACTTAAATCTACTACCGATTACATCCGGAATACGCTCTACTACCGCGTCTTCCTAGTAGAGACAAACTATATAGTTATAAAGGAAAATAGATACCTACTAGAATAGCGCGATCGGCTAGTTTATAGGCTAGAGGTTATTATAGAAGTAATTGATAGACTAGTAGGTTTCTATCTTTCTAAAGGCCTATTTAATACTAATCCTTACTAACGAGAGATTAGTATTGAATTTCCGCTAGTTTACCTCTAGAAAGCGATAATCCTACGCGTACGTAAACGGAGCGATATAACTATACAACCTATAGTATACGTTATTACCGATAACGAAGAGATACGGCCTACCTTCGAAGAGATTAGTAAAGCGCTATTCTAGGTCCGTACGCTAGAACATAGTCTAGTTATAGCATATTCTAACCTCCGGCAACGATATGTAAACTACGAGTCTATTAGGGGCCGTTATAGCTTAGTATTTGAGACCCTAGCCCTTGTAATAGGGGCTATATACAACCTTCGCTATCGTCGGATCCTATAGTATACAATGCGACTAGAATACACTATCGATAAAACCCTAGACACTGCCTTCGTAGAAGCCGTCGAGCGAGTTTATACGTTGTCTATACTAGTATAGCTTCTCGTACGTCAAACTAGGCTACTAATGGATTAGCTTACTATATCGCTCGTAGATCTCGTATAAGGCTCCGTAGAATATCCGATATATAGTACTCGGATAGCTACTAAGTAGTATAGATTGTCCGTACTAGCGATCCGGATACGCTAACCTCTAGTACAATATATATACGACTTGTCTTACCGTAGCTCTATAGCCTTTATAGTTCACTCGGTACTTAGGATTACCCTAGATAGCGCTAGCGAGACGATCAATCTAGCCCTTTGTAAGCCGATAGAGCCTACGGATATTCTCGTTATGTTCGTTATCTATAGACTAATTTACTATATAGGTAGATATACGGAAGGACTCTCTATTATCCGGGGCCCTTACTCTACGCTAAATCTAGTTAGTTAGGTCCTTATATAGGGTCTAGTTAAGTATCAAATTCGCTACGGAGGTAACGATATATTAATACCTCTATAAGAGCCGTTGTCGCGTTAAAACTAGAGTCTCTAAGTCGTCGTCTACCCCTTCTAGCAATAATAGGAGCTTAGCGGCTATAACGGATATATCTACCTCGATAACGCGTAGGTTAGTATATATAAATAGTAGGGCACTATACTAATAAGGAGGTAGTAATTAAGCTTCTATATGCTACTATTTTAACCGTACGAGATTAACAACCGAGGGTAGATTTATTGCCTTCGATACGATACTCGAATAGGCCTAGTCGCTAACCCTACTAGGACTCTACTAGGGCTTATACGCTTGTAAACTATCCCTCGAAACCGGTAGAGAGTAGCTACCTTTAGTCTATTATTAATACTTTATTACCTATATTAAAGTAAATATATTTAAAATCTCTATCTAGAATAAGGATATAGTTAGCTTCGATAATATCGAAATATCTAAAGGCGTAAGCTAGATCGCCTAGTAGGAGATAAGCTATACTCTATATAATAGGTAACCTTAAGTCTACTATATATATAGGAGGAGTACGTAGCTCTTCTTAAATACTATAGACCTAGAGTTCTAGGCTATCGATATTACAATCTCTCTTCTTTCCTAGAAGTACTAGGTTACTAGTACAATTACTTACCTAATACCCTACTTTAAGAGGTACTATATCTATATTACTTAGAGTTAATATTTCTATTAATCCTACTATTCTTATTAATACTACTACTAGCTACTACTAGAGAGGAGTAGAAGATTTCGGTATAATAGGCTAAGCTAGTTAGATCTATAGTTCTATTGTAGCTAGTATATTCGATAATACCTTAGAAAATATAGTTACTATACCTAGTACTAGATAGACGTATAGTATTATAGTAACTAATATAGTAGGATTATTCGAAAATACTTTTAGAGATATATATAATATATTAGTTAAAGATATCGAATTACTCTTTAGAGATCCTAGAATAGTAGAAAATAGACTTAAAGTTTAATACTACTTATCTAGTAGTAAGTATCCTAGCGACTTTAAGTAATCGAAGGTACTCGAAGTTATCGAGTATTCTAGTATTTTAGGTAGATACAAGGTTAAGCTAGAAGTAACTAGATTTACTTCTAGCTCTAGGTATTTCCCTCTATTAGCTCGAGTAGGGAATTTATATACTTGCCTTTTTTATCCTTAGAATAGGCCTAGTCGAGATAGTCTTAAAAGAACTTATTACTAGACTAAAAGATCTTACTATATATATTATAGTAAGTTAGATATCTATTCTAATAGTTCTTTAGGCGAGGTTATTACGTAGATTAGGCACCTACCTTAGGTCTATAATCCTACTACTAGATATAATTAACTAGCTCTAAGAAAGGATTACTAGGAGGAAAAGTCTCTACTATATCCTCGACTTTATTATTTATCTCGTTCTACTACTCTTAATTATTATCCTAAGTATTATACTATCTATCTATATCTCTATCGTCTTCTAGGATATCCTCTTTATAACCTAAGTCTATTATAGACTTATAGAAGAAACTAGGCTTATTTATTCTTCTATAATTTATAGGAATAGTATTTCCTATACTTCCTATATTCCTTATCGAAGATCTCTAAGGATTTGGATACTATAGGAAACTATATATATCTACTATTCTCTTATTTACGCTTCCGGTATACTAGTTACTATAGACCTAGGATTAATCCCTATAGGTTAAGGCCCTAGTTTATAATCGCTACTATTAGTTAGGATACTATCGAAAGTTATTAAAGAGGTTATTACTATAGTAGAAAGGCGCGTATCTAGTATTATTATTAGGTCTAGGGGAAAACCCTAGCTCTAGTAACCTACCTCCTACTAGTCTATTATATCTATTAAAGTTAGACTTACTATTATAGAAGTCGGTAGTTCTACTACCTAGAGGATATAGCTCGATCTAAGTAATATAATAAGCCTATATCGTATCGATTAGAGTCTAGTATATATAGCTAGTAGTAGATATATTAACGGGTAAATACTCAAATAGCACACATTGGTATAGCAATTACTCGGATAGCAAGAGGCTTACTCAGATAGCATACATTGGCATAGAAATTACTTAGATAGCATATATTGGTATAGCAATTACTCGGATAGAAAGAGGCCTACCTATAGCGACGATAGATAGCCTACCTATAGCGACGATAGCCTACCTATAGCGACGACAGCCTACCTATAGCGACGATAGATAGCCTGCCTACACCGACGATAGCCTACCTATAGCGACGATAGCCTACCTACACTAACGATAGCCTACCTATAGCGACGAAAGCCTACCTATAGTAACGATAGCCTACCTATAGCGACGATAGCCTACCTACGACAGCCTACCTATACCGACGATAGCCTGCCTACAACGGATGTTAATGTTTCTACTTATAGGTATTCGGGTATCCTTAGATGTATTATTCTAGGGAGGTAGTGTATAGTTTGCTATCTAAGTAATTGCTATACTAATGTACGTGCCAATGCCAATCCGTTGCTATCCGAGTAATTGCTATGCTAATGTATACTATTTGAGTATTTACCCGGATATATTAAGGTCGTTATAGAGTTTAGGCGCGACTTTTTAGTATACTAGATTAATCTAGCTAGCTAGCGACTCGGTACCTAATTATTATACAAGTTATATAATATTAATAATATAAGAGCTAATAGAGTAATATATTGCGACTTCCTCAATATAATATTATTCTATCTCTAATTCGCGAGTAGTAATTAATAGGTCTAATCGGAACTACTCGGTTAAGGCTACCTTCTAATTTTCAATATCTAGACCTTCCTAAAGAGTAGAGTAGTAAGTGTTAGTAAGGATATATATATACTATTATAGAGTAGATCCTTAGAGGTAATAATAGAGTAATAGATACAAGGTTAGAGCTAAGTATTCTCTAGCCTAGATAGCTATATCGAGCTAAGTAATAAAGGCGAAAATATCGCAATAATAAGTAGTATTACCTTTATATACTATAGGACCCGAATCCCGACTATCTCTATTATCTATAAGGTCCTTATTAAAGTATCTAATTAACTTAGGCTTAAACTTCTAAGAACTAGAGTCTATAGAGTACTCTAATAGAGGATTATCTCGTAGGAAGCTATCTCGTAGAGGACTATAGCTACAATCCGTAGGAAACCCTAGGTCTATCTACCTATTTTCCTAATAGTTCGTATATCTAGGATTTAGGACTAAGTTCTCGCTACCTATTAGGTATAGTAGGTACTTAGACCTACCTATCCTATTCTATAGTATATAGGGATCGGGCTACTATCTAAATATAGTATTTCGATAAGTAGACTAACTATAATTATATAAACTATTTACTTATAGTCTATCCTAGGCTCCTCTCCTATATATCTATTACTAATCTAATACTCCCTACTACCTAGCTATTATATACTATCGGACTTATAGTATAATCCTAGATTTAGTAATGTTCCCGTTATCGTTATTTTAAACTATCTTATCTTTTATAACTAAGGTAAGCTAGAGGATTACCCTCTCTAGCTTATCGATTCTCGTATCTACTACTACTATAATATTACTAGCGTTAGTAGTAGTATTGTTACCTATACCTTGTAGTATAGACTAACCGATAGACGTAGGATTAGTCTATATATTCTAGCTTGTAACTATAGGACGCGGGCTATTAAGTTGTAGGTAGTTAATTTAGGAAGTATTAATCTTATATAGGTTATTAGATATAGATAGAGCCGGTCTAGTAGTAGGTAGAGCTAGTCTAGCTATATCTTTACTTCTAGCCTTTATAGCTTCTTTCCTACTATCTTTATATACCTTATAAATCTTATCTTCTATAGACTCTTATATTTCCTAGATACTAGCTTATATCGCCTTACGCTTCCTAGCTATCTACTTGGTTATCTAAGCCTTTAGGTTAGTTAAGCTAGTCTTACGCCTATTTAGGCTATTAGTAGTAGATAGGTACTATAATATTTTAGTAGCTTAATCTTCCTCTTCCGAGGAAAGGAGGCTACTAACGTAGTAGCTCGATAGGGAGATTACTATTAGTAGCTTTTTAGTACTTAGATCTCGGATAGTTAGCATGTAGTAAGATCTAAAGTTCTCGAAGCTACTCGGTAGATTAATTAAGAATTTGTATCTACTACTACTAGTTACGACTAGGATATTCTCTATTATAGTAGAAGGGTCTCGAGTCTTCTAAGTAGGCTTAGGAGGAACCTAATACTTCCTTCGACTATACTAATTACTATCTATAGTTAACTCCTCTATAGTAGACTTATAATATTACTCTAGCTAGTAAGCGAAATACTTGCTTTAGGTCTAATCTTAGGTTAACTAGTCTATTCTCTATATAGTAAGACAAGCTAGATTAGGTATAGAAATCTAGGTACTAATAACCTCTAAGCGAGTTAGAGGCTTCGGTACCTACTCTTTCTAATCTTCGTTATTAGTAGACTTAGTACTTCTTAATACTAATCTTAATCTACGTAAGGGACCTTTAGTAACTAGCTCGTCCTACTACTAGGTAATAGCGATAATACGGTACTTAAGGTCTCCTAGAAAGAGCTTCGTAGGGCACTCGCGGAGATTTAAGAAGATAAGGAGGTTATAAGTATTAGATACTAGATAATCGCGTTCCTCTTAATTCTCGGAGAATTTGTAGTCTTCGAAAGTAGCTATAGTAAGCTCAATTTCTAGCGGTACTATATAGACCTATAGTATTAATCGCTAACTAATTCGATAGTTAAGAGGGATATACTTATAAAGGCCTTATTTAGTAAGGGAAATAAGGGAGATACTAAGGGTTATATTTGTAACTACTCGCAAGTAACGCAACTACTCGCAATCTCGAAGATTGCTTCCTTCGACGAATAAGGATATAAATAGAGGCGATTTAGGTACTATAGGTAGTAGGATATAGTAAGCTTATAGCGTAGCGAGGCTCGTAGATCTATGGTTTATTACTAAGTAGCTATTATATATATATATATAGCGATTTGTAGTAGTTTCGTATAGTATAGAAGATTTAGTAGGTTTAGTTAGGTATAGTTCCGCGATATAGGAGGGCTATGTATTAGCGGATTAGTAGGCGCTAAGTATCTAGATAGTCTATATATAGATAGTTAGTACTAAAGGCTAGTTATAGTAGTAGTACTACTATTTTGTTATAGTATTAATTATTAGAGAAAAGTGTTATATATTGTTAAAGTCTATCTCTAAAGTCTATATCTACTAAGGTACTTCTATACCTACCTAAGGTACCTACCTAGTAGTATCTATAATAAAAGGTAGAGGAGGGGAGGGATCTAGCCTCTATCCTAAAGCTAGACTAAGGGATAACTAGTATCTATACTAGGCCCTAAAGGCTCTAAAGACTAGCCTAACTAGCTAAAAACAAATAGAAATATATAAAAGAACCTCTAAACCCTTATAGACGATATCTAAAAGGCACTATACGCTCCCTAGGCCCTAGATTTCCTATCTTTCCTCTCCCTCCTCTAATAGGCCTAGATATAGCTCCTATACTAGCTAAAGGATACTAATACTACTAACATCCTCTAAACTACTATAAGAATACCCGAACTAAGAACATAGGCATAGGCTACCTCCTAAGGCTAACTAGCTATACTAAGTATATAGACAACCCCTCTAGAAAGTTATATAGTTATAGTAAGAGTTAGTTATAAGGAAGAGTAAGAAAAAATAAAGGGCCTTACTAACTAAGAGATACTAGAGGGACTTAAAGACCTAGGGATAATTACTATTAAGAAACTTGAGAGTAGTAACCTAAGGATCTTTATAGTATCCAAACTTACTAAAGACAAGTTAATAAGCGAACTAGGGTAGATATAGAAGATACTCCCTAGTACTATAGTAGAGGCTCTAATATACTAGGTACTAGTCTATAGTTTTAGGATTATAGGATTCAATCCTAAGGACCTAAGCTATATCTATAAGATCTAGGAAGAGAATAGAAGACTCTACCTAAATCTTAAGTTATCCTAGATAGCCTAGCTAAAAAGCCGAAAAGCTATAGAAAGCAAGATATACTCCTCTATTATCCTAAATATATAGAGCTTAGCTTAAGTAAGGGAAATTATATAGAAAGGCCTAGTATCCTAAGGTATCCTTTTTACTATAGAGGAGTTTAATCCGAAGTAGAGACCTATATAATGCCTTAAATATAGACAATTTAGGCATATTGTAAAGTACTATAGAGCCGAATAGGTATATAGAAAATACATAGGACTATATAGAATAGACGAATACTAGGGAATACTAAGGGAACATAGTAACTACTAAGGTACCTATATAGTATAGTTAGTATTATACAAAGTAAAATAAGTAGCTATTGTAAAAGTAAGGGTATTTAGAGACTAAGCAACTAAGAGCTAGAGCTACCTAACTTACCTAAAAGATCTAAAGGACCTAGAAGGATAGACAATAATTAGGTCTAAGAGAAAAGCTACTAGAAACATAAGCCTAGACCTAGAAACCGAAGATAGGTTAAGAAGACTACTAGGGCGACTAGTAGGTATAAACTCTACTATTCTAGTAGGTAGAGTATAGAATAACAAAACCTCCTCCCTTTTCCTCCTAGTTATAGACTAGGAAGGGTAACTAAGCTAGAGCTAGAGCTAGGAAGCTATAGAAGATATATAGGCATATTAGAATACCTAAGATAAATAGTAGTAAAGGGAAACTTACTATCCTATAGTACAATACTAACTATAGTATAGACAAGATCCAAATCCTATTCCTCTAATAGCTAGACCTAAGGAACTACTAAGTAATAGTAATCTAAGAGCTATAGATTAGTCTCTATAATAGGAATATAGTAGTATACCTAGGATACTATACTATACTCCTAAGAGTAGTATATCTAAGGGTTACTATATATATCTCTAAGGGTATTAGTATACAAATATAGAATACAAAAGAATACTCTAGAGATATAATTATAGTTAGACTCCTTATAGGAGATAGATAGGTTAATATTCTAAACTACTACAATCCTTCTAGCCCTACTAGAGACTATATCCTAGGTATCCTTCTACTAATAGAGGATACTACCTAGGCAAAAGAGGAGGAAGAGAATATATGACTAGGTAACTTTAACCTACACTATCCTAGGTAGGGAGGAAACAATATCTAGAACTAATATTAGGTAGTAGACTACCTTATTACAATTATAGAAAAGGCCTACCTAAACCTACTTCTAGAGCTAGGTACAATTATATAGAAGACTCCTAGGATCTACTAGACCCTAGACCTAGTATTTAGGACTATAGGAATCTAACAAAATGTATAGGAATATAGAATAAGGATAGACTTAGAAATAGGATTAGACTATATACCAATCTAAACTATAATCCTATAGGCCTAGACTAGTACTAGAGCTTAGGTATAAAGACTATAATAGAAAAAGGTAGACTAGGATAAGATTAGGGCTAGGATAAAGAAGGGGATATAAGAAATCTCTAATAGAGAAATGGATATACTACAATAGCTTAATATAATAGCTTAGGAGGTCTAAGAGATATTAACTAAGATAATCTAGGAGGATATCCTAAAGGCTAAACTATCTAAGTATACTAAAATGATCTACTTAAAGGAATGTAGTAATGTAGTAAAAAAGATAAGATACCTAAAGAGGAAGTAGAGCTAAGATAGAACAAAAAGGAACCTAGTAGTATACTTAATAGCCTTATAGGCTAAAGGTAAGTAGATTAGGAAAGATAGGGACCTAGGCTAGAGAGATATAGTTAAAGAAGTTACCGAGGACCCGAATAAGATCTAGAAACTAGCTAGGTAGGCTAGGGAAGGGATAGGCTAAAGATATCCCCTTCTATAATTCCTAGAGATTAGGGATAAGGATAGTATAATATAAATAGAAAACTAAGGAAAGGTAGAAGTACTAGCCTAATACTTCTTTCTAGAGCTAATGAAAGCTAACTTAGAAGATATACAAAACGTATCTTACCTAAGCCTATTCTAGATAGAGGAAGAAGTTAGAATAGGAGAGCTCTAGAAGATACTTAATAGGCTCCCTAAGGGAAAAGCCTTAGGACTAGACTAGATTATTAACCTAGTACTTAAGGAATATAGATAGGAACTCGGACCTATGCTATACAAGTTCTTTATAGTATACCTATAATAAGGATATTACCCTAAACCCTTTAAATACTCTATAATAGTTGTCTTAAAGAAACTATAGAAGCCGGACTATACTAAGCTAGGAGTATATAGACCTATAGTACTACTAAACACTATAGCAAAGGTCCTAGAGGCTATTATTATAGGGAGAATAAGCAAAGAAGTAGAAGAAAGGGATCTCCTCCCCTAATCCTAGATAGGAGCTAGACTAGGAAGATCTACTATATTAGCCCTAGAGCTAATAATAGAATAGGTCTAGACAATCTAGAAGGTAGACCTAATAATAGTAATATTAATACTATGCCTAGACATATTAGGGGCATTCGATAATATATTATACTAGAGACTAATACATAATATTAGGATAAAAGTATACCTATAATACATTATACAATTTATCTAGTTATTCCTTTAGGATAGGACTATATACCTTAGACTTAGGGAATACATAGATTAGGTAAGGCCCTAAACAACTAGAATACTACAAGGATTAATCCTCTTACTAATCCTATTCCTATTCTTTATATCTATACTCCTTCCTAACTATAAGGATAGAGGAACTATAGTAATAGGCTTTATAGATAACTCTAACATTCTTCTATGCCTTTGCCGGCCTTAGTGGTAGTATATAAATAAGGATAGTGTATATTTAGGCACTTAGACTAGTGTACGTAATTGCGGGCTTTATAGGCACTTCTAGTACTACCTAGCAATTACATGAAAGGCCTAATCGCTACGTAAATACGTGTACTAAAGACTAAATATAACAAGACCTAACGGCTACGGATAGGTAGGTAAATAACTGTAGTATAGTACTACCTAAGGCCTATAAATAGGGCGTATTGTAGGAGGACAAGTTGTCTAGAGGGCTCGGAAATAGGGATACGCCCTTGTAGTGTATAGACCTCGGTTATCTATGTCTTTGCCGGCCTTAGTAGTAGTATATAAATAAGGATAGTATGTGTTTAGGCACTTAGACTAGTACACGTAATTGTAGGCTTTATAGGCACTTCTAGTACTACCTAGTAATTACATAAAAAGCCTAAAGAAAGTGCCTAAATAGTAGGAGTAGGGTAAGTAAAGGATACGCGCCTATAGGCATAGTAGAAGTAGGGTTGTTATATAAAAGATCGCCTATAGGCATGTATATAAAAGCCTACTAGCGTTTTGATACCTAATAGCCTTATTGTTATCGTATTGAGTACTTCTACTAGCGCCGTTTAGTAGAAAGTAGCTTAATCGACTTAACTCGTTAGGCTTAGATTAGACTATTACTAAGTAGTAGTAGCTATCTAGTTTGGAAGCGACTATTTAGCCTATATAGCTATACTAGCGGCTATGTAAAGTATAGCTTAAAGGCGTCCGATTTCTATCTACTAAGTAGCTAAATGTCGCTATAGGTAAGGCTAACGTCGCTAGTATACTAAGCGGCTCTATAGCGTAGCGAGTAGCCTAATAACAAGCTATCGTCGATGCCTTGTAAGCGAATAGCCTTCTTAATAAAGGAGATAACGTCGTTCTTAGTAAAGCTTCGTCTACTTAGCTTGTTTAATGAGAACAATAGTACTATTAGTTCTACTAGTACTACTTAAAGAAGGCGACGCATATAAGATATAGGATAGAGTAGTATACCTATAGCTACGATATAGATATTAACGCCTTAATAATTAACATTATACTTAGAGCGCTTAAGCCGTAGTACTATATAATCGTTCGTAATCTAGATGTCTAAGCGGATTATGTTCTTCGAGAGCTAAGCGTAAGAGCCTATGCCTCTCGAGTTATAGGTAATCTTACCGAGCTATAAGAAGCTAGCGAATGCGAGTATAATAGCTACGTTAAGGTTTAGGTTATTAGTACTATGTACGTTGTCGACAATAATACTATATAGAAGATTTAGTATTATTAGTAGCCGTATCTACCGAGGTATAGCGTTAACTAACTTAGCTCCTTTAACTAGTTACTACATATAGTTACTATCGAATACTAAGGTGTCTACGTTAGCGTCTACGTAGTACGCTTATAGTACTACTAAGTTAGATTAGATCGACTCGCCCTTAATTGTCTTAAACCTAAATACTTCTAGTAGGTTAAGCGCTTGGTCTTCTATATACTAGTAAAGAAGTTATTACTATACTAGATACGGCTATTCGTCTAGAAGGCTAAAGAGCGATACATATAGCTCCTATTATTGTATAGTAGATGCGTAGATAGCTCTTATTAATAGCTTTAGTACGTACTATAAGAGCCTTGCTTATCTAGTAGAGGTAGTATTAATCTAGCTTAGCTACTTATCTAGAGGATCGTCGAAGTCTTCTATCGCAAGTAGTTAGTAACTACTATATAATCTAGGCAAGATAATACGTTAGCGAGGCTATTATTATACGTAGAGATCCATATTGACTATACTTATACGTTGTACTAAATAGCGAGAAGTAGAGTATCTCGTAGTAGATAGTTACTAGCGCTAGCGACCCGTCGCTTAGATAAGCTACTATAGGCAATAGTATTGTCTATATAGATAGTAACTAGGTAGTCCTACTAGGTAGCGGACTAGCGCTTAAACGATAGCTATATGGCTAGTATCTCTATAACGTTAATATAGTACGAGTCGAAGTATAGTAGGGAGAAGATATTGTCCTTAATAAGTACTATATACTATATCTAGTCGCTATTGTTTACTTCGTACTAGAAGCCTCTAAGACCTATATTAGAGATATCTATAAATAAATGAATCTACCGTCTCTTAGGTTCTACTACTAGTAGTCTTTTGCTATTACTATACTATAGCGCTTATCGCTACTATTCGAGGTCTTCGTATACGTTAGAAGGAATGTAGTAGTAGCTAGAGTAGAGCGTTTAGATCGAAGCGATAAAGGCGAGGAGAGTAACACTATAGGCTCTACCTAAGTCGATAACCTTTAACGCCTATAAGAGCCTTCTAGTAAGCGCCTAAGCGGCTTGGTATATAAGCGAGTTGTCTTATAGTACTATAGATAGGTCGTTAATTAGTCTCGCTCGCTTCTCGTTAGACAATCTCGCTATTATTGCTATAGTATCGATTTCTATACTAAGGACTTCTACTACTATCGATTAAATGTCCTTCTTATTATTATAGGGGACGCCGAGAAGGTCCGTAAGTTGTATCTATACTATAGCTAAGTAATGTAGTAGTAGGCTATTCTTTAATAGTATAGCGATAAAGTCGTCGAGATAATAGTAGAATTGCATGCCTACTAGGCGCTTAATAAGCTAGTAAAGCGCTTCTACGAAGAGGTTAAATATTATCGCTACTATATATAGACCGAACGGAAGGCAGTTCTTAACGTAGTACCTACCTACCTATATAAACGCTAGGAGGCGGTAGTTAGTATAGTATACTAGAATAATTTAGAAGGCGTCTTTTATATCTCGTTTAATAATTACTAAGTATAGTCCTATAGCAATAATATCGTCTAGTATATCTTCGAAAGTATAGTAGACGATAGCGCTATAATCCTTTAGTATAAAATTCGTTTATAGAAGCGCCTCGTAGATACGATAGGTCGTATATTCGTTAGAAGCCGCTATCGTACTTAGGTACTAGACCTAGTAGTAAAGAGATAAGGCCGTTCCTTGCGTACTTAGTAATCCTTCCTATAGCTACGTCGCTAGCGATCTTCTTCGTTATATCGTTACTATCTAGTTAAGTAGAGCTATAGTTCTTAGATAACCTAGGGCTTCCGAGTCCTTCGTAACCGATAGTAGCGCCGTATTTTAGAATACTATTAATATTGTTATAGAGCTTATCGTATAGATAGTCTCGTAGAAGGAAGAGCTAGGCTTACCGATTAAGTAGCGAAGGCGATTATTATAATAACTCGCTACTATAGATAGTAAATAGAAGTACTATATTAGGCCTCGTACTATTACTCGTAATGCTTTAAGGAAGGGTAGCGGACTCGTAGGTAGTTAGTAGAGCTACAATTGTCGCACTTGTATTTATACTAATAAGGCTCTTCGCTATAGGGCTTATCCTTATTAAAGTTACGATAGAAGTACTTACTTTTGCTATAGACTCGAAATGAGTCGTCGTTACTAGATAGTAACTATTTATAGCCTTCCTTAGTAGCTAATCTTATGCGTTCTTACGTAACAAGGTTATAGAAGTACTCGTAAATATACTTATACGAGAATGTCTATAAGGCCGGCTTAGAAGGGCCTAGGTTCTTTACTAAGTTATAAGCATTAATAGTAAATATATAAAGCTAAGTCTAGTTACCTAGGTTAAGAATGTATAGCTTAAAGACTATTACTATAAACTTGGTAAAGGTATTAACTAGGCTATTAATCTTAAAGAAGGCGTTTATTAAGCGGATATAGTTTATAAAGCCTTCTACCTATATACTAATAGACTTATAGTCTTCTAACTTGCTAGTTAGCTTAGAGCTAGGTTTGAAGCTTCCGTCGGTATTTAATATCTATAGAGCCTCGTCTTCTACTAGCAATACTAATCTAGAAGCAAATAGGCTACCTCTTAGCTATACGAGGTCAAGAGGTACAAATAAGCCGTTATAGACGGCTTTAATAAGCTTGGTATCTATGTCCGCTATAGAAGTAATAAGAGATACGTACTATATAGGTATCTTACCTTCTAGTCTAACTCCTTAGTCTATACTATCTTCTCTATCCCTACTATCTCTACCGGCCTATCTACTACTAGTAGTCGGCCGTCCGCTAGTACTAGCGCTAGTAGTGCCTTTCCTAGCATTATCTAATTCAATTTTGTATAGCTCCTACTTATACGCCTCTTCCTTCTTAAATGCCTCTATCTTCTAGGCCTCCTCTTAGAGCTTAGTATACCTAGTCTATAACAAGTCGTTAAGCTAACCGGCCTCGCGTAGGGCTCCGTCTACAAATTAAGCTAGATTGTTCGTTATTGTAGCGCGTTTTCTATATATGTTAGAATCGTTAGAAGGGGAGGAATTACCGTCGAGTTCGTCTAAAGATAGTATATTATAGAACTAGCCTTAGTAGCTAGCTATACTATCCCTTCTTGCCCCCTTTGCTACTATAACTACCGCTACGCTAAGTAGTTAATATATGCTTCTTAGAAGGTATTATAAGTAATAGAAACAATAAGATAATCCTATAATTGAATAACTATAGTATAGTACTACCTAAGGCCTACAAATAGGGCATATTGTAGGAGGACAAGTTGTCTAGAGGGCTCGGAAATAGGGATACGCCCTTGTAGTATATAGACCTCGGTTATGTATATAGGAAAAGCATAGAAGGGAACTATAGAAAGCTAGAGATAATATATAATAAGTATATACAATAGATAGCTAAATACGGGACTACCTTTATACTATAGAAGTACTAACTAATCTACTTTACTAGGAGTAGAACAGGATACAATCTATAGGCTATAGTTAATATACTAAGGTTTAAGGATAGGCCTACCCTATCCCTCCGACTACTAGGGATATAGGTAGATTCGAAACTATAGTAGGATCTATATATTAAGAAAGTAGTAGAGAAAGGCATATCCTAGATGTCCTTACTCTAAAGGCTATACAAATCTATATAGGGAGTATTATTCTAAAAGGCAAAGTACCTATATATAGCTATAGTAAGGCCTATAATAATATATAGGGCTAAATTCTAGATAATACTAGAAGGACTACCTAGATATAGAAAAGGAGCTACCTTAAGGTTAGAAAAGATCTAAAACTAGGTACTAAGGCATATTATAAGAGTATATAAGAGCATAGTAGAAGGGGTTCTCTAAAGGGAAATACAAATCCTATCCCTCTCTATATATATATATAAGAGATAATAAGATAACACTTAGTTAAGATAAATAATAAACCTACTACTAAGTATATCTAGGAGATGTAAGAAAGTTTAGAAGAAATATAGAAGAAGTAGGGACATAGCCTAGGCATAAGACCTAAAGATAAGATAGAGAGAGATAGTAGACTAGGTTAATAGATAGACTAGGAAATACATCTAATAGAAGGGAATATTGCCTAAATTATAATAAATATACTAGAGTTAGAATACATAATAGGAAAGTTAAGTTAGGAAAAGGTAGATATCCTAATAGGGCTAATAACTCTCTATAGCTTAGTAAGAAGAACTAAAAGGTAAGGAACTATACTAAGGATAGTTAAGAAAATAGAGTATAATAGTAACCCTAATTAGGACTATACATATTAGCTTAAATGTATATCTAATAAGGAGGAGGGTTCTAAGCAAGACACTAGAGTATATATATAGATATAGGGCCTAGATACCTAAGTAGATTATACTCTTCTATCTAAAGAGATAAAGGATAAGGAACTAACTCCTCTAAAAGATAGGATTATTATAGTAGGAGATTACTTAGACTAGGAGGGGCTTGAATAAAGTAACTAGATAGATAATTAAGGAGGATCTCCTTAAGTAGTTCTTCCTTATAAAGGAGGAGCTAGAAAAGGAGGAGGAGGAAGGTAGGAAGTAGGAATAAGAGCCTAGTAAGAGGAAGGAGCTATAGAGATCCTCTCTATATCCTATAGCCTAAATAGATACAAAAGGTAGGGATAGAATCCTATATAGTAGGAAGGAGGTAAAGGGTTTTGTACTAGAGGCTATAGGCTAAGGGCTTTTACCTTTAAAGATAGATAGAGATAGCTACTTGTCTAGTAGTTAGAATAGTATAGTAATNGAGATTACCTAGACTAGGAGGGGCTTGAATAAAGTAACTAGATAGATAATTAAGGAGGATCTCCTTAAGTAGTTCTTCCTTATAAAGGAGGAGCTAGAAAAGGAGGAGGAGGAAGGTAGGAAGTAGGAATAAGAGCCTAGTAAGAGGAAGGAGCTATAGAGATCCTCTCTATATCCTATAGCCTAAATAGATACAAAAGGTAGGGATAGAATCCTATATAGTAGGAAGGAGGTAAAGGGTTTTGTACTAGAGGCTATAGGCTAAGGGCTTTTACCTTTAAAGATAGATAGAGATAGCTACTTGTCTAGTAGTTAGAATAGTATAGCAATGCAAGAATTTACTACTATTTAAGACTATTATATAATACTATAAGTATACTAATTTATTAAGAAGCGTATTAGTATTATAGCTTCTTTCTCTTCTTTCCTACTTCTCTATCTTCTAACTTCTAATAGTACCTCTAATTACAAGTTAACTACTTCCCTATAGCTACTATTAATCCTACTAATTCCTATAATCCGCTAGCGCCTTAACTCTTATTAGTAGAGATATTAACGATAGAGAGGCCTATACGCTACTTATAGCATTATAACTATAGATAGATCTTCTAAGTAGTAACGTATCCTACTTGTCTATAGTATAAGTAGAGATTATATACTTATTACTAGCTCTTCTCGTTATCGGTAAGCTTTAGATATAGACTACTATTAACTTACGATAGGTCTATAGCGCTACTACGCTAGACTATTATTACTATAGTATCTACTATAGAGTTATTACGAGCTAGAGCGATAGAGTTATTATAGTTACTATTACTCGAGATACTAGTAGTAGAGCTATTGTTATTAGTAGAGGAAGAATTAGGGCCGCTACTAGTAGTAGGGGCGCTTAAGCGTAGGTTACTACTCTATATAGTATATAGACTCTTCGCTATATAATATCTCGTTATCTTATTAACTTCCGCCTAACGATTGCAAATAGCTTAATTAGTAGTAGTAAGCTTCTATACAAGTTCGGCGTAGGTTATTAATACTATCTCCTATCTAACTTTATAATCCTTTAGCTTAGTAGATATCTTTACGAGTAGGTTATTCTTCTTAGATTCTTTATTATATTTTAGGATAGCTATAAACTTATAGAATTTAGATAGGAAGGTAGTATATATATCCTTATCCTACTTAAGCTCTATAAGCTCGCGTTATATAGTAGCTTTCTTATCTATATTACTATAAGTTACGTATAGGAAGTAGTAGAACTTAGATATTATATTAATCTCTTTAGTAAAGAGTACTATTTAGTATCTTTATTAGTATCTACTAAATACGAACCTATATCCTTCGTATTGCCCTTAGATAGGCTATAGAAGTAGACTAACTTAGACTCTTTAGTTAGATACTAATTAGTATTTTATATCTACTTTATAATAACTACTTAGAAAATAGCTTTAATCTAGTATAGTCTCTACTATACTTCTTAATCTTAATCTTGTTAAACTTTTATTTTAGTAGCGCTAGCGGCTAGAACTATAGTAGGCCCTATAGGGTTTACTAGTTCTATCTAGCCTACTAGTTTTAGTTTAGTTAGCCCTTTAGTAAGAATAGAAGTAGTAGTAGAGGTATCTCTAGGTTCTTACTATTAATCTTAAGTATAGCGTTTATAGTAAGAAGTACGTAATCTATAGCTTATAATTCGCTATTATCCTTTATAAGTATAGTAATTTAATCGTCTTAGTTCCTAACTTCTTACTATTCGTTATTCTATAGTTTCTATATCTAGTTTATAGCCTCTTATATACTATTATAGGAGGAAAAGAATGGTAGCGAACAATCAGAGACGAAGGGAAAACAGTTAGGAAGGGGGGGAGGACGAATGGAAAGCACTATGTACTAGGGTAGAAGAGGTGCTAAAGGCGGAAGATAGGAAAACCCCTAAGAGGGCATATAAGAAAATGATCTTAGAACTCCTTAGAGGACTAAAAGCAGTCTACAACTAGGCAAGCTACATGATTATAAAGATAGCTAATACAGTCGTAGCAAAGATTACAAAGAAACAACAAGAAACAAGCCCAAACTACCGCACCTAGGCGGCAGTAGCTAGTTAGGAGGCGCCAAAACCCCTGAGGATAGTAGTCAGAGTCTACATTATAGACCTATAGGAGCAAAAGGAAATCCAAGGACTCTTAGGGAAAGAGATTATAGAAAGAATTACAGTTAAGGAGGTTATTAGGGCTAGGAACGAAAGGAAAGGGGTAATCAAGCTGTTTATAGCCTAGGAGTAGGACAAAAAGAAGCTAGAAACACAAAAAGAATGGATAACCAAGATAGGGAAAACTGTAAAGGTCTCCTAATAGTAGTTTATAATCATAGCCTATAGCATGATAAGGAGCTTTAAGGAAGAATAGGATATCGGGAACCTATAGAGACAAAACCAAGCTACATGCCTAGGCCTAAAGATTACAAAGGTAGCATAGATCAAAAGGAAAATCGAAGAGACTAAGAAGCAGTCCTCCCTAATCATCTAGGTAGGGAGTGTAGAGCAAGCTAACATAGTGCTAGACTAAGGGCTATTCTAGGACTTTAAAAGATTAGAAACAGAGGTACATAGAAGCAACTATAGGATAATGTAGTACTTCAAATGTTAATACTATAGACACTTAGTAGCTAAGTACACAAAGACAACTAACACCTACTCCTATTGTGTAGGGAACTACTAGGTCAAAGAATGCAAAGCATATAAGGGGGAAGCAAGATATGCATGCTACACTAAAAGACACCCCTCTTAGGTAAAGGAATGCCTAGTAAGAATGCAGGTAGCTAGGAAGGCAAAGGAAGCTAGAATCAATATACCAACAAGATACATAACAAACTAGGGTAGCTAGGTATAAAGGTAACCTAGCTAGGTACTATAAAAGAGGTTAAGACAAGATAATAGGTTCACATTTAGGGCCTTACTAGTACTAGAGAGCTACTAGCAACTAGGGAGACTAAGACACCTTAACATCGTAGGAAAGGAAGTAGGGTAGAAGAAGCTTAGTTAAATACTAGTTCAAAGTAAGGAAAGGCTAAAGAAGAACCTATAGGGAAACGATATAGATGAAACCTAATGAATAGTGCAACATTACTAAACATTATATAGTACAATGTTAACAAGAGTAAAGACAAGGTATAGAGGAGCTTCCTTTAAGTACTAAACCTAAAAGAACATTACATCATTGCAATCTAGGAGCCCTAGCTTAACCTATATATAAAGAGACTAGCAACTATTAAAGACCTAAGATACTACCCAATTATCTACAACTAGGGAGCCCTAAGGACATGTATCTACATTAGCAAGGAGATAGCTATAGAAACCTAGCAGACTATACTATAGGAGGATAGGGACCTAACATTAGTCTAAGTAGAAACATCCTAAGGTACACTCTAAGTCTACTATATATACAACCCACTACTAGACTTAAGGAGTAGTACCCAACTAAAAACCCTAGAAAGAATACCTAGAGTTATCTAGAGGAACACTTACTAAGTCCTACTTAGAGATTTCAACCTCTACTATCCCCTCTAGGGCTTAGACTTTACCCTAGCTCATTACTTCCTAGTAGGAAGGTTAATTAACATGTTAGAGAGGGAAGGAATGGAAATTGTTACCCTAAAGGGATTAGTTACCTAGGAGGCAAGAGGAAGTAGTAGTACACTAGACCTATACTTTACATTATATTAGATTAGGAATAGGATTACAAGATGTAGGGTTAACTAGGAACTAGAAGAATCATTAGACTACTTCTTAGTATAGGTTGAGCTAAATGTCTAGGCTAATTAGGAAAGGGAACTTAAGAAAAAGCTTAACTAGAAAGGGGCCTAATAGGACAGGATTAGGGAGGAACTAGAAAAAGACCCAAAACTAGAGGAACTCTTAACAAAGTACCTACTAAGGCTAGAGGACATTAACAAGGTAGTAGAAGAACTAATAGGAGTCCTAAAATAGGTAGCTAAAAAGCATACCTTAGTAAAGAAACATTTACTATACTAGCAACTATACTAGACTAGTGAGTGTACAAGGAAGGTCAAAGTAGTAAGGAAGGCTAGGAGGTAGTAGACACAAACCTATACCTAGGAAGCATAGGACAACTATAATAAAGCTAGCTAGGAAAAGAAGATCTAGATTAAGAAAGATAAGATGCAAGAATGGAGATCTACGATAGGAATGATTATAAAGAAACTAGAGGAGATGTAGAGGATAGCTAAATAGGCAAGGATACCTAAGCAAGAAAAGGACATACTACTACAATTCCTAGACATTAAGGACTAACAAGGGCAACTACAGACTATAATAGAAGGGAAAGCAAGAGCCCTAGGCTAACACTTCTTCTATAGAAAAGTATAAGCAGACCTATTAGATATAAGGGAGAAAGAACTAGGGACTCTATAACTAGACACGCTAAGAGATACCTAGGTCAAACCTGAAACTATAGAAAGGATCCTAAAGAAAATACTAGGCAATAAGGCACTAGGAGAAGACAAGATCTATAACAAACTCCTAAAAGCATGCAAGAAGGAGCTAGCTCTAGTACTAGCCAATATCTTTATATAAAGCCTAGCATTAGGACACTACCTAAGACCATTCAGGAAATCCCTAACAGTAGTGCTAAGGAAGCCCTAGAAGGAGGACTATATATAGCTCAAAGCCTATAGACTAATAGCCCTACTCAACATAATAGGCAAGGTACTAGAGAAGATTATTACTAAAAGGCTAATAACCTTTGTTAAGGAAAGGAACATCCTTCCTAAAGGCTAAATAGGAGGAAGAAAGAAAAGGTTAACACTAATAGCTATGGAACTAATTACAGAACAGATCAAACACATCTAGCACTATAGTCAAAACTAGGTAGCAACCCTCCTCTCCCTTAATATCTTAGGAGCCTTTAACAATGTCTCCTATGAAAGGCTCCTATATATACTTAAGTAGAAAGCTATACTAAACTAGATAGTCCAATTCATCCGGTCCTTCCTATAGGAAAGATTAACATAGCTTATTCTAGGCAAATTCAAATTAGACCTAATACTAACTGAAAAGGGAATCCCCTAAGGATTAACACTCTCCCTAATCCTCTTCCTTATCTTTATAGTAGACCTACTCCTACTCCTAGAATCAAACAACACATTAGCATTAGGGTTTGTAGATAACACAAACATCCTAGCCTAGTCTAAGACAATAGAAACCAACTGTAAGATCCTAGAAGAGAAGTACTAAGAGTGTAAGAAATAGGCAAGAAGGTATAGAGCAAAATTTGCCCTAGAAAAGTACTAGCTCATCTATTTTAGTAAGGCTAAATTAGCCTATAACATAAAGCAATTAATTACTATCTAAGGCTTTGAAATCTAACCATTAGCAGAACTCAGGGTACTAGGGATCTAGCTAGACCTAAAACTAAATTAGGGACTATAAGTAAAGAAGGCAAAGTAGAGGGCAGATACTAACATGCAATCCATCAATAGGCTTACGGCCTCTATATAGGGGGCTACATTCGAGAAAGCTAAAGTTATGTACAAAGCAATTGTCAAGCTAGCAATACTATATAGAGCACAGATATAGATAGCCTAGGGGAAAACACTAAAGAGGATTAAGCAGCTAATTAATAGATCCCAAACCTAAAGCCTAAAGAAAATCCTAGGAGCATACAAAACTACACTAACAAGGGTAGTAGAAATGGAGTTAGGGATCCTACTAGTCAAACATTACCTTAAGGGACTAAGGCACTAATATATAGTAAAGACAATGGAGTACCTAGCCTAATAGACTATCCAAAAGGTACTAGACAAGATAAAAGCCTAGTGCATTAGGACTAGGAGGCTAGATAGACTACAAATGACTCCTTAGAAAGCTAAGGACCTAGAGCAATATAGAGTCCTAACAAGAGAAATGCTAGAAAAGGAGCTTCGAAGACTAAACATAAGGTTAAGGGAAGATAAGCTACGGGAAAAGAAACAAAGCCTAGTAGAATCAATTGCTAGATATCTATAGGAGTAGGAATAGAACAAAACACAAGTTAGACTAGGCACCCTAAAGGTACTAATCAAATTTGGTCAATACAACTACTAGCTCTATAAGGACCTAAATAGGGCCGAAGCAAGCCTAGCTATCTAAATCAGATCTAAACATATTGGACTTAGATCTTACTTGTTTAGAAGAAACGTCCCGGGAATCGAAAGCAGAGCTTGCTAATGTAGCTACTAATCTCAGAATCCTAAGCATATACTACTAGTCTACCCCTAATAGTTAGAAGGTAGAAGTAATTAGAGACTAAAAGCAATAGAAAGGGAATATAACAAGCTAATCCAAAGCAAAGAAGACCTAAAGAGGATAGTAAGGTGGATTATTAAATAGGGATTCGTGCAACAATTTGCACTAGTAAGGGAAACTAAGGAGTAGATAAGAAGGAGGGAAGAAGAGGGGGAAAGGAGGGTAGGGTAGTAGGCAAGGTAGTTAGAGGGTAATAACCATAACACTAGTATACCCTAGAGGAAGGAAAGCAAAGAAACGAGGAAGAACAANAAAGAAGACCTAAAGAGGATAGTAAGGTGGATTATTAAATAGGGATTCGTGCAACAATTTGCACTAGTAAGGGAAACTAAGGAGTAGATAAGAAGGAGGGAAGAAGAGGGGGAAAGGAGGGTAGGGTAGTAGGCAAGGTAGTTAGAGGGTAATAACCATAACACTAGTATACCCTAGAGGAAGGAAAGCAAAGAAACGAGGAAGAATAATACTTGTAAATAGGATAGGAGGGAGGTTTTTACTAACCAAGTTGGTTTCCTACCCAAAACAATATATAGAAACAGACCTGTATAGGCCGAAAGGCACTACAATAGGCAAATGAAATATCTATCTATCTATATACTATTATAGTTAGATCTAGCTCTATCTATAATCCTAAGGACTTAAACGCTATGTCCTTTATATTTAAGGAGTTTAGTATATATTTAATAGATTTGGGATTTAGGATCTAAGTAGCCCTTCTTAATAAGAATAGATACGAGTTTCTTATATAAGGAAATCTTCGTATATAGCTAGTTATTATATATAAATATAGTCTAGTTAGTAGAACCGTAACTAAAGTACTAAGAATCTTTACTATCTATTAAATTAGTATAGTATATAGGTCGTAAGTAGATAGATTAGATAGTAGATCTAATATACGGAATA
The DNA here is from genome assembly GCA_001578225.1 of Pseudocercospora musae. Classification (NCBI taxonomy): domain Eukaryota; kingdom Fungi; phylum Ascomycota; class Dothideomycetes; order Mycosphaerellales; family Mycosphaerellaceae; genus Pseudocercospora; species Pseudocercospora musae. Next base: position 24,073 of record LFZO01000101.1, on the reverse strand, counting down.
GTAGTACTAGTACTATAAGATCCTATTTTATATATTATAGTACTATAGTATAGAATATAGTATAATAGTAATAATATAAGGATAATATAGATAGTATAGTACTATAATATAGTTATAGCGAGAAGTATATTAACTCTTCTATAAAGACATTAATTAATATAGAACGACTATCTAGATTAAAGAGTTAATAGAGAGAAGGACTCTCTCTAGAGAGGTTGTAAACGAGGTATATCGATTGGTTCGCGCCTTAGACATCCTTAGTCACGTGACTTCTTGGCATTGCCGAGCTCAGCCTGCAAGCCGATAGGGCCGGATGCCCTACAAAGCCCGCTACTAACAACAGATACGCGTTGAGGGAGCGCCCAGTATGCTTGTATACAACGCCAACATCCAAGAGCACTTCCACAATATACTCTAGGAATTAAAATGTCATCTTTACCTCTTGCTCCTTTCCGAAATCTGGATCATCGGCATCTGCTGACCAGGGATTGTGGTCAGGACTCAAAACAGGCGGACTCGCTATTTTGACATTGGTTGGAGCAGGCGTGGTTGTTATGCTTTGCAGAGCGGGTCTTTCACTAACACCTCTTCTCTGGTCCCAGCTATGCTCTGGCTTTTGAGGCTCCGGCGTCCCAAACCTCGTCCTTGCCGGCTCTGGAGGGCCGTACCTAGACTGTGGCGCCGAGGCATGGTCCGAGCCTCGCATCTCCTCCGTGAGGACATTTGGTCGTTCGTGCCTATCTGACTCGAACGACATTTCGACTCTGGATGCATCGTCATGACTACGTGACAAAGCGCTATTGGCGGTTGGTTCTCCGTGCCTGCGCATTATGCCATTGTGTGACTGGGTTTGCTTGAAGTCAGGTCGGGAGGCGGTATTGGTCATGCTGTCATCGGCAGTGGCAGGCTTCGGCAGCTGCACCTTGAGCACAGGCAGCGTGGACTGAATCTCTTTCACGGAAAGATGTTTCTTGATCTCTTCGATGTCGCCCGGTTGCTGCAATGCCAGTTTTAAGGCTTCGGCGCGGATAGCCTCGACGTTGAACATGACATTGGCAGTCTCGGCAGCGTGCTGCTCGGATTCTTTGTCATCACCTTCGAGCACTTTTTGACTCCTTTCATCATAAGTCTCCCATGACTTCTTTTGTGGTTGCTTCTTCTTTGTAAACCACGACTTGAAACCTTTCTTTTGAGGCTCTTCCTCCAGTTGCCGGCGTGCTTCCTCGATTTCATCGATCAGCTCGCGCTGACGCTTTTCATGATTCTCCGGATCTGGATCCTCAATCTCGCTATACTCCAGACTTTCCATCTGCCAGCCCACCTTGTCCAAGAGAGTAGGCATCATACCACGATAGGCCATATGGCCAGGCACCTCGCCAGTAACATTGACGTTTTCAATACCCTTGATGTCGACGCTCGCAAGTCCAGAGACCCGCAGGATACCACCTTGCGTGGCACGGAATAGATACCCTAAGATCCAGTCATTCGTGGCATATCCATTGACAAAGCGCCCTGGCACGACTGATCTCGCTTTGATCCAATCGTCCTTTTTCACAACCACAGGCGAGCCGAACATGTAGACATTTTGCACAAGGCCCGTCGCACCACGCCGGGCAAGCTCTCTTAGGCAAGCGAAAATAACTCGGGACCCGAGTGAGAAGCCAACGAGTGTGATTGGTCTCATACCAAGATTTCTGTCGATGATTGAATCTGCCAAGATCAGGCCGGCGGCATCCCCGCGAGCGCAAGCTGTTGTCCACGGATTGTCAATGAGATATGATATTTTTGCTAGTATTATGGGAGCCTGAAGGCCAGCCATGAGAGTCGCAAGGACTGTAGCGCCCAAAATCTGTTGTATGGTTTGCGTGAGAGCTTCGGTGCCCAGGATTTGGATCGTCTGACCTGTACTCTGCAGCATCTCCGGCTCCCAATTTACAGAGTAGATGTCACCCATGATTGGATCAACGGTGCTGAAGGGCAGTCGAACATCGTCAACGGCACCTGTCATCCACCCCGCCACTGTCACAATGAGGTTCACTCGTTTGTTGTTGAAGAGCGGCTTGTACTCGAAAGTCGATACAGCGGCGGTTCTTCTGCTACTCGTCGTCTGGCCAATGCGGCCTCCAATCAACGTGCCCCCAGTTCCGATCAGCGCTGCGGCGCCCGCTCCACCAAGAAAAGTTCCGGTGCCGGTGACTCCAACTGCAGTGAAGCCAGCTGCCAATCCAGCGCCAATGACCGGCGCGAGCAGTCCAGAACTGAGGCCAATAACCAGACCACCGCCAACAGTACAAAGACCCATGACCATGAGGCGCTTCCTCTTGGCTGCCTTCTTACGTGCTTCGAGATGCTCGTCTTCGTTCCAATTCTCCTTCTCAGCTTGCTCTTGCATCTCGAGTGCATCGGTCACGCGCTTCTCGAAGCGGCAGACTTCCTGCCATTCCACAGACAGAGAGGCGCCGACTTTCTCTAGGAGCGTTCTCGACCTTGCGTCGTAATTACTGTCTGCTACGAGCAAGAGGAACAAGTCACATAGTACTGTCCACCGGATATCTATGTCGAGGTTCTTAGCATGTTTGTAGTCGTCGGGATTTTCGATGGTGAGCTCCCCAGCGGTGTGCTCCTCATAAAATGGAGGTGGTGTCTCTGTGTCTCGCGGAGCAGGCGTTCCTGGGTTTGATGAATTGGCCGCAGATGCCACACGCTTCTCAAGCGTGCTTGACGGCCTTTGGGATGCCATGGAGGGTCGTGAAGAAGAGGGCTCAGATTCTTGTTCGGTTTCTGCCTTTGGATTTTTCACTCGCGCGTTCGCCATGAGCCTGGGCGTCAGGTCGGCAGGTAGGACGCCATGTTCGGCAAGCTGCTCGACCATGATTTGTTCTCTCGCATCGATGTCCATGTGAGTATACAATCGGATCATGGTCTTTTGCGACCACATCTTGAGGGCCTCGGCAGCATAATCGATTGCTTTCTTGGCGTTTTTGGTTCGCTCAAGCTGATCGAACTGTTGCTGCATGGCGGCAATGGAAAGCCTCACAAGGCCAACGTAGGCGATCTTCTGACCGTCGTCCAGCAAGTCTTTCGTGGCTTGCATCTGAGACAACATGTCTCTGCCTTCCTCGTCGTCTTCGTCTAGAGTATTGTTGCGAGTGTAGGCGTCTTTGAACAGATAGGCTGTATTGTCATCCATGCTGGTGGCACTCTGGGCATCTTCATCAACCTGAACGCGCGTGTAGCCCTTCGCCGCACCTCCCAGCGTAGCGTAGGCGACATGCTCATCCTCAACTTCATCGTACTCTCTCGCGAGCACTTTGCCCCAGTCGTCGTAAATGCGATGCGTCGCCAAGGCCGGCATCTCTTGCCACTCATCCTCCTCGGCCGGCTTCTGTTCTTCCAGCGACGCGCGCGGAACCATCTGCTGGTGAGAGAACTCGCCGACCGTAGTGACGGAGGCATTTTTGACGTGACGAGAAAAGGTCGGAGATTCGGGTGCGTTGGTCGAGGAAATGGTGCGCGTCTTCTCCAATGGCGGAAGGTGGTCCTCCCTTTCCTCCTTGATCGTAGGACTGTCTTCGTCCTTGGTCAATGTAGATTTGGATGCGTCTTCAGTGCCATTGATATGAGCGTGCACCTCGTCTTTACCCTCGGCCACACTCTGTGCACCTGGCGCGTCAGCCTTTTCCTGCTTGATATGCTCACCGACCTTGTCGATGGATTTTTGCCGGATATGGTCGGGAGTGTCGAGCGACTCCAGTGTGAATTGCCGTCTTCGGGGAGGTCTCACGGGCAATCCGAATTCGTCTGCCTCGGGGGGCTCTGGCTTGGGTTCGTCATGCTTTTCCTTTCCGCTGCCGCTGGCCCGTGTATGCACTCGCTTCAACTTGGGACTTTCGGGCTCGGGGACATGTTCTTGGCTCTCATCGGGGTGCTGCTGCTTGGAGCAGGAGGAGGAGGAGGAGGCATGCTCGGCCTCAGGCATGCTGCTCGCCGTGTCGATGTCCGAGCAGCCACAGCAGAGAACGGCGGTGGCGGGCTTGTAATCGCATCGCCTGGCCTGCAGTTTTGACGACTGCGCGTAAGAGTGGTGTCTATTCAAAAGCTCTATTCACGGCCCGCGCAAACATTGACCGGCTTTGTCATTCAGCAGGAGGACTTCCGACTTCGTCGCACTGCCCGCCGCACCGCACGACGCATGCCGAGTGGGACCCCTTGTCATTTAATGACCCATGCTTTCCGTCTCCGCATCGCCGTCTGCCGCCCGCCATCTGCCGCCCGCCGCCCGCCGCCCGCCGCCCGCCGCCGTCGACGAGCTTAAATTTCTCTTGACATTGGCGGCAAAGAGAAAGATTCTCAAGCATATGATTCTCACGTGTAACCACGATCGCCCAACATGAAGGGAAAACGCTCAAAACAGTATCGCAAGTTGATGCAGCACTACCAACTCAACTTCAACTTCCGCCAACCCTACCAAGTCATCCTCGACGCCGATATCATTAAAGATGCTGCGCGATTCAAGATGCAGCTGGGCCAAATGCTCCAAAATACTCTCCATGGCCAAATCAAGCCCATGATCACACAGTGCTGCATACGCCATTTATATAACGAGCCTGCGTCGCCTGACAAGGACGCCTGGATATCAGTCGCAAAAGATGCAGAGCGCCGGAGATGTGGGCATCATGAGCTTGAAGAGCCTCTGAGCGCACTGGAGTGTATCGAGAGCGTGGTCGATTCGAAGGGAACCGGCAACAACAAGCACAGATACATCGTCGCCGTGCAGGATCATGAAGTGAGGAGGAAGATGCGCAAAGTGGTCGGCGTGCCGCTGGTATATATCGCGCGGAGCGTCATGATTTTGGAGCCCATGGCGAACGCGACACAGGAAGTACGGGAGAAAGATGAGAACGCCAAGATCAGGGCAGGCTTGAATGGTAGGAGACCTACTAGCACAGGCGAGAAAAGGAAACGAGACGACGAGGAGGATGATGACGAAAAAGAAAATGAGACGCAGGAAATGCCGAAACCGAAGAAGTACAAGGTAAAAGGCCCGAAAGGTCCTAACCCACTCAGCGTGAAGAAGTCAAAAAAGGACAACAAGACAGACAAAAAGCAAGACGAACGTCCAAAGGCAGTGGTCCGCAAGTCCAAGCAAGAATCACACGCAGGTGACCAGCCAGCTGTGACACCCGAAGCGGCCGAAGGCGCTGGCGCAGAAGGGCAGAAGAAGAAACGCAAGCGCATGCGCAAACCGAAAGAACCCAAAGTCGCGATTACGAATGAGCAGGAGTCCAGGTCCGAAGATTGATTGACAAAGGCCCTGCCTTTCGTTCGCTGCTGCGCAAGAGATACCCTTCGCTTTTTATGACTTTCCCATCGAGCCCTGGTGGTAGCGACCAATACTAGTACCACTCTCACTCTCTGCTGTGCTGCCTTGTCCACCTCGTCTAGCGGCTATGATCATGCTTGCCATTTCTTCATCCAAACATCAACATACCTGGCCGCCAAGCCCATGCTTATTGGATCTCTGGCTGCTGCGATGGCTGTGGCCCGTTCCCTGCTGACACTCGTCTCAAACGTCAACCCGGCTGGCGCAGCATCCTGATCTTCCGTCACCGTCGACGAAGCAGCACCATACTTCCCTTTCCAGAAATCCAGCAACTTCATACTAGGGTTCTTACCCACATCTGTGTCGCTTTTTGCTAGTCGCTCTAGCCACACTGATGGCGCCACGACTTCGAAAGGGGGCATGGCTGGATGCTGTCTGAGCATTGGCAGGAAATCCGAACTCCAGCTGAAGGTTGATGGATTGAGGAGGTGATACACAGCATCCTCAACATCACCTGCGCGCTGAGACGTAGGCAGTGAGATTTCGACTACAGCCTTCGCACAAGCATCCACTGGCAGCCAGCTCGGGCTCTCATCCAGCCCCGGAAGGCTTCCTGTCGTCAGAGCACTCCTGATCATCAATGGGATCGCCTCTGTTTCGTTCCAGCTTGCGCTACCCGTGTCTCCGCTCAGCTGACCTATTCGAAGCACTCTTGATTGCATGCCTGGATGCTGTTTGGCTGCGGCACGAGTGATGTGCTCGGTCACTAGCTTTGATCGTCCGTAGCCCATTCTTTGTGCATGATTCAAATCTTCGATGTGCGTCTCACGAATTGTGGCAGGCTTCGGTGTCCCTGAAGCTGCGGAAATGGAGGAGCAGAAATAGAACGATGGTATCCTGGGAAGTTGCGACCGCAGGCAGAAATTGATAAGATTGTGTGTTCCGCGGATGTGGTGCTGTTCGAAAGATCTGACTCCGAGATTGAAGTTCACAGCCCAAGCGGAGTGGATGATACAGGTCAAATTACTCAGGAGATGACTGAGATCCTTTGGGTGAAGTCCGAGATTTGCCTGGGAGAGATCAGAAGGGGCCGCATGGAGTTTGCTTAGCTGAGAATCTGCAAGATGTATGCTTCTCGCAGCAAGCGCTGACATCACCCGGGCTCCAGCCGTTGCTTGACCTGGTGCTCGAACAAGACACCAGACTTCGGTGACATCTTTCCGGGCGAGCAATTCCGCGACAATAAATGCTCCCAAGTTGCCTGTGGCTCCCGTGACCAGCACGACTTGAGATTTTGGTTGGGTGGCGAGAGTCGGAAAGTGTGTAGAAAAGGATGAGTAGCGATCTATGAGCTGTTGCATGATCGGCACCTCATCTGCACAATCAGAACCAGATGGCTCTTCGCCTGTCCTGAGCTGATACAGGTGTCGAGCGAGGGACGCAACAGTGCCGTTATCGAATACCACATTTTGGGAGAGTTTCGCTCCATCTTCACCGAGATCGAGGTCCTTCTTGATGCTCCGCCACAGCCGCGTGGTCTGCAGGCTGTCGACACCAGCGGAGAAAATGTCAGTCTCTGTGCGTGCAAGTGGTACTTCCAGATCGTTGCGGAACTTGGACAACAACCATTCCTCCAAACCTGTAACGTCCAGTTTCAGCCCCGAGCCGGGCTTCTCACCTCCACCTCTCTCGTATGCCTCGTACACCTGGGCAATATCGGCCGCAAATTGCTGGTAGACTTGCGCACGTATGAAAGTTCCCTTGTCCGTCGTTGCATACACCGCATCAGCGCCCTTCACAACGACCAACTCCTTCGGCACACGGCTGAACGTCTCAGCCTGCAGATTAGCCTTCTCGACACTCGGCCAGACCTGCTCCAGGAAGTCTTCGTCGTTCAAGTCCAGGCCGACCTCTTGTGATCGGAAGATGAGCACTCCTGGAACTGTTCTTTGAAACCCGAACACGACCGCCTCTCTCACTAACTCATCTTGTCTGATGGCCCCTTCGATAGGGATCGGCAGAACCTTCTCTCCATTGACCAGAGTCAATCTGTCGTCCAGTCTAGACAGATACTTGTAGTAGTTCGACTTCTTCGGGTCCGGATGTCGCGTGAATAGATCACTAGTCCTGAAGCTCCTCTCTGGGTTCTTCTCGCTATACGGCGCCACGCTATTGCTCGGACCTTTCGATGGCAGCCCGTCTAAGCCCACACATTCGAATACACCTGGGGCAATCTCATCCATCAAGGTATGGTCCGCAGCTGGGCGAAGCAGGCGCATGTATTGCCACTCAGTATCTCCAGGGGGACGGAATGAAGTCATGATCTGCCCGATTTCTGTCGATCCATAATTCGCGACCAAATTGACTCCAGCAGCGACTAGGCGGTCGCCGAGAGAATCAGGGCATGAGGACCCAGCGAAGAGCACCAATGTTGCTGCTGCCAGCGCCTTTACACCTTCGCCTTTCTCTGCTAGCAATTGCAAGACGTAAGGCACAGCGGACACCTGCTGTGGTTTTGCTACACTCATTGCAGCGCATAGGTTATTCGAGGTCACGGGCAATGAGTGATTACCCAGGTACATAGCTGATCGTGTGTAGAAGGCTCGACCTAATTCCATCAGGCCGTGGGAATGGAAAAGTGGCGAGCAGCAAAAGGCTCGGAGGCCGAACGACTTCCTAAAGTTGGCCAAGCAGGCCAGGTTGCTGAGGAAGATTGGCTTAGGGAAGCCTGTTGAGCCTGAGGAGTGCAGTATCCACGCCATTTTCTTGCCCTCTTTTGCAAGATCGACAGGTCCAGGGCGCTTGAATGCAGGAGCTGGCGAAGCAAGGTCGCGATAGCCTTCACGTTGAAGAATGGGAATGGCGGTGCAGCCTGGCCGTCCTGAGACGTTGATCTCATCGACGATCTTGAAGTCTGATCTGGGCACAATGAGTGTACTGCAATCGGCCATCTCCAGGAGTCGCGCGTAGGCCGGTGCTGTTAACCTGGTGGAAAGAAAGAGTGCCGTGATGCCCAGTCTGTTCAGAGCGAAGAAGGAGATCACATAGTCAAAGCTCGTTGTTGCAAGTAGCGCGACGACTGGTGCCTTGTCCGCTGTGGGGTCTGCAGGACTGAGACCATTCTCCTGGTAGTATTGTACTGCAGCGTCTGTATACGAGTCAATGTCTTTACCGGTGTGCTCTTCGAAGTCTGAAGATGTTGACTTCGGATAGCAGATCAGCGGTATCTGCACCGATTCTGCTGCGTGTGATTTGAGTAAGCCATCTATCGTCATGAATCTGTGTATAGGGAGATATGACGGATCATAGTGGGCAAGCTTGAGGGTGAATAGTTGGTTGGCTTCGCTAGCCGTGGCAGTTGGGGTGATGGTCTGCATCTGGGTGGCTATATTGTCTGATGCAGTGGTATAGTGACCTGACATCTTAGGTATAGAAATGCTTTTGTGTACGGCAGGTCCTGGTAGCAGCTCAAGGTTGACGTCCGCATCGGATATTGTTGTTCAGTCGGCCGATCCTTGCCAAGACGCACAATAGCTATATTGGTCCAGAGGAGTTGGTGAGGGCTATTGTTACGGAACATGACCGCAGTAGCGGAATCATGTGATGTGTCTCTGTTTCGGAAGCACCCGTAAGGGCTGGAATAGAGAACAGGATTCTTAGCAATAGAGACCGTCTCTACTAGAGCATAGTTTCTAGTAGAGTAGAATAGAGACGTGCTCTATTAGATAAGGAAGTCTCCTTATGTATTTAGGAACGCTAAGATACCCTTATAGCTCGAGGCATTTAACTTATATTACAATCTTACTAATTAGAATTATACCTTTGTTCTAATTATTATACTACTCTAATCCCTACTTACTAAGTCTCTCTAAAGAAGCTAGTCTACGTAACTTAACTATTCCCCTTTAGGTCTAGTAGATAACGAGACTATAATATTTTAAATACCCTTAGGATAAGTACTTCTTAGCAAGTTAGAAGGGAAACTCCTATCCCTAGCAAAGTAGGAAGTAGCTAATATACGCTAGTTAAGAATATACTAAGGAAGGAAGAGGACTCTAATAACGATAATAATAAGATACTAAGACTTAAGACTATTAAGCCTACTAAGCTAGACCTTTACTATAGTAACTAAGCTAAGTTTAATAACTAGGTTAACTAGGTTAATATATATCTTATGTTTAATCTAATTAAACCCGATAAGAGGATCCTCTTTACAATTATGTTCCTTTATAGAAGTATATAAAACTAGATTAAATCCTATCTTAAGGCCTATCTCGATAGATAGGAAATACAAGACTCTACTAGGATGTTTACGTATTACACTCTCTTTAAGGATAAGATAAAGGAGATCTTTAGAGCATCTAATAAGATATAGTAAGCTATACGAGTTATTTAGTATCTAAAATAGAAGATATTAGCTTCTAAGTATTTAGCCAAGTTCGAAGAATATAGATAAGTTACTAGATAGGACTAGTAGGCTCTAATAATAATGTTTCGACGTAGTCTTAAGGACTCTATTAAGGACGAGTTAATAAGATATAGTAGAGCCGTTACGAACCTTAAGGAGATAATATAAGCTATAATCTCTATTAACGACTAACTCTAGGAAAGATAATAAGAAAAGAAATACAATTCCTAAGGAGGAGGTATAGCTAGATATATCCTAGACTACCTACGTAACAATAGGTACGTCCTAAAGACGATAAGTAACAAACTATATTACGGACTATAACTAATAGAATTAGATACTATATAGAAAGATCGAAGGTTTAATAAGAAAGGAAAAAGGAATAAGAGTTCGCCTAAGGGAAGTATAGGAAGTAAGACTTATTACGCGTATAGTAAGGAAGGCTACTTCGTATAGGACTACTACTCTAAGAATATAGTATAATACGAGTAGTTTAATATAATACAATAGAAGGTTAAGGATTAAGGAGACTATAATACTATAGATATAGTTAAACTAGAGAAGGATCCTAAGGACTAACTAAGAGTACTACGAGTTACTATAGTAATTAAACGGCTAGAACTCTAATAAGACTAGGAAACCTTAAAAATCGAGGTACAACGATAATGCCTAGCTTTAATAGAATAATATTAATAATAGAAGGAGTTAGAAGAGTAAGTTTTACTTAAGGCTAAGGGATTACTACTAGGTATATAGCGATAAGGACTTACTAAGCTAGTATAGCTAATTATTAGAGAGATAAAGGAGCTTCTATAACTCTTTCGAGTAGACGAATAGGTAAACCTACTACGATAATTTAATATAATAGTACGTAGTAATAATGCGAGAGAGTTACTAGTAGAATATAGAATCCTTTATTAGAGATTCTATTATCCGGATTTATACTAGATACACTATTCTACTAAGATAGACGTAGGATTTTTCCCCTTATAACTATAGGATACTATTATACGAGAAGATGCGAAATCCTAGGTAGAAGAAGAAGATATTGACAAATCTTACTTTAATAACGAAAATAAAGAAAACTAAGATCCGAATCTATTAGATTAGTTACCTTAGCTAGACCTAGGAGTAATACCTAAGATTCTAGAGTCGCCTCGTACTAGCGAGGGAAAATAGTAAGAGAAGTCTAAGGAAAGTCTAAGTAAGGAAGAAACTATAGATAAAGAAAGTAAAGATAAGTTTAGAATCGGCGACGATACGATCCTTACGTTTACGATCGATATACTAGTAGTAGTACGAACGATTGTCTTATATCTAGTATATAAATACGAAGAAATGTTTCTAAAGGTTAATAGGTACTATAGAGTCGATCCTATATAGTTCGACTATTTCTAGATAAGCCTATAAGCGAAATTCTAGAATTATCCCTAGATATCTATAGATTACGCGTACTACAACTTCATTATAGAACGAGTACTAATAGGAAGTACGATAACCCTATATAGATATGTCCTATCTAATAATAGGATAGTAATTACTTAGGAAATACGGTAGCTAGGCTAACGATTAAACTAACGATACTATATAGCTATAGTAGCGTAAGGACGATACGTATATAACGAAATCCTCGAGGAGAAGCTATATACTAAAGAAGTACGAATAGTAAGACTATAGATTCGTAACTAGTTATAGTAACATTAGGCTAACTAGTCGGGAAACGAATTAATTCTCTAGATTGGAGTATTCTAAGAGAGTTCCTTAATATAGAAAGCGCTTAAGTATTAATAGTAGTCTTCTATACAAATATTAATATTAATAGGTATTCGATAAGTACCTTAATAGATTCTAGAGCGAGTAGGAACTATGCCTCCGAATCTTTTATTAAACGATCTAGGATCGCAATTTAGGATAAGAGAGAAGGATACGAACTAATCGTAGTTAATAGATTAGCTCTACCTAGTATAGAACGAGAGACAATACTATTACTACTTACTATCTAATAGTACTACGAGGAGATTGTCCTCGATATTACTAATATAGCTAGTTATAATATCGTATTAGGCATACCTTAGTTAAGAAAGCATAACCTAGCTATCGACTAGAGAAGAGGAGTACTTATATTCGAGTAATACGATTACGTTATTAGTATTAAACCTACGTAGTAGTAGCGTTCGCTAGTAGATAAGGCAAGATAGTTCAATAGAATAAAACTTACGCTAACTAGAAACCTAGGAAGGGATTCGCCTCGGATAGACACTTCTAAGATAGTAGAAGATTATAAGGTTACGAGAAAGAATAGAAGTAACGCCCTATCGAAGGTAGCTACTTCGGAACTAGCTATCCCTAAGGAGTATTAGAAGTAGTTAAAACTCTTTAAAGAGGACGAAGGCTTAGGAGCCTTACCTAAGCAACAACAATAGAGTTATAGGATTAACCTTATATCTAGAAAGGAGCTACTATTTAAACTATTATATAAGAAATCCGAGAAGGAGCTCTAAGAAGAAGACAAATAGTTAAGAAAGATACTTACTAAAGGATAGATAAGGAAATCTAGGTCTAGCGTAGAAGTACTAACTATGTTCGTTCTAAAACCTAGTAGGGACCTACGATTAGTAGTAGATTTTAGAGGATTAAATGAAATTACTATTAAGAACCGATATCTATTACTAAATATCGAAGAGCTATAAGATAGACTTACTAGATCTAACTAGTATACGAAAATCGATCTACGAGACGCGTTCTACGCTATCTATATAGTAGAAGGCGAGGAATAGAGAATAGTATTTAGAATACGCTATAGACTTTATAAGTTCTTAGTTATACTAATAGGACTAACGAATGTACTAGCCTCTTACTAAGAGATAGTTAACGACATCCTTAGAGATCTACTCGATATATACGTTATCGCATATATAGACAATATCCTCGTCTATACTAAGGGATCTCTAAAGGAATATATTAGATAAGTCTAAGACGTTTTCTAACGACTTATAAATATAGGCTTTAGAATAGTATCTAAGAAGTACGAGTTTTATAAGAAGGAAGTTAAGTTCCTAGGTTTTATTATTAATCTAGAAGGAATCAAGATTGATCTAGTAGAGACCGAGTTAATTAGGACCTAGCCGGAACCTAAATACATTAAAGATATATAATTATTCTTAGGCCTAGCTAATTATAATAGGAAGTTTATTAAGGATTACTCGAGGATCTTAGTACTACTTACGAAACTTACGAGAAAAGATATTAACTAGAAATAGAGTTTAAGATAGAAGGAAGCCTTCGAAATACTAAAGCAAATATACTACAATGTACTAGTATTACGACTATTCGATAGGAAGAAACTAGTCTAGATAGAGACTAATATATTAGATATAGCTATAGGAGTATGCCTTACGTAAGAGTATAATAGGAAACGATACCTAGTAGCCTACTACTTAAGGAGAATATTACCTATAGAATAGAACTACGATATCTACGACAAAGAGTTACTTACGATTATCGCTATACTATAGTACTAGCAAGTATATATAGAAGAAGTACCGTTATTAACGATTCTTTCTAATTATAAGAATCTAACGTACTTTACTATAACTAAAGTACTAACTAAAAGATTGTACCGCTAGTCGGAACTATTAGGTTAGTATAAGTTCGAAATCTACTATATCCTAGGAAAGGATAATAGCTAAGTAGATACTCTTAGCCGAAGAAGTAACTATATAAAAGGAAAGGAACCTATCTAATAACGAGTACTTAAGACAAACCAAGATAGAAGTCTTAGTACTAATACTAAGGAATTCAATTATATAGTATATATCCTCTAAGATATATAGAAACAATTCCTAATTATATAAGGAAAATACTAAGTACTAAAGGATCGAGAAACTAAATATATATAATAATACTACAACTTACTATAATATAGATATCCTAGAGTAACGAAGACAATAGAATTAGTCTAACGAAGCTTTACTTTTCTATAAATAAGACAAAAAATACTTAGCTATATTAGACGTCCTAGTAGGTTAGGTACAATCCGAGAAATTGGATCCGGGTTCGGTTTCTTAGTAGGAACCGGACGATTGGTTTAGGTTCGGGTTCTAGGACCTATACTAATTTCAGGTCGCAATCCGGACTTTTTCTAGGTTCTATAAGTATTACTTAAAAGACCGGCTACACTACCGGCTATGTAAAGGAAGCTTTACTTTTATACTACTTAGTACTCGTCCTATAGTATCTACGTATCGCCTAGGTCGCTATTGCTATAGAAACCTTAGGTAGGTTACGTTATAAATTTTAGAGCTATATTGCTAATTCTTATCTTACGAAAACTTCGATATTAATATCCTATAACAACTACGCAAGATAGCTCGCGATAAGTATATAGCTTAACCTACTATCTATAGTAGTACTTAGTAACTATATTAAGGCGACTACGAGCTTAGTAACTATATCTATAACAAGGATAATAAACCTAATAATCGCGTACTAAGCCTAAAGCGTTATAAGACAAAAGAGGTATATTCTATATAGGTAGGTTAATCTTATTACTATACTATTCTAACTACTAGACAAGTAGCGATCTCTAGTTTTCCTTAGGAGGGAAAAGCCCTTTACTCTACCTTCGAAGACTCCCTTGAAGCCCCTACTAGTTTTATATAGTATTAAAAACCTCTACTCTCTATTATACTATTAGGGATACTAAGCCCTATCCTTAGTTATACTAGTCTTTTGAATATTAAGAGGTTCCCTATATCTCTATCGCCTTCACTAGATTATGTCTACTTCCTCTAGTTTAGTATCCTTTATTAACTCGTTCCTTTATAGCTTTAAACTAGGTAGGAGGGAAATCTAGTTTAGGGAATAGGATAGTATCCCTATCCCTTTCCTCCCCTTCCTCCCTCCCCTTTAAATACGGGTTATTACTATCCCTCCTACTTTCTAGTTAACTTCTATATTAGCTCTCTACTAAGCTATAAACTATCCCTACCCTTACTTAGTATCTAGTTACATAACCTATACTACTAGAAATTGGATTTCCTATATTGGTTTCTATACTTAGGTATTCTTTATAGGCTGCCTTATATATAGTATAAGGAGTAGTTTATGTTAGATACCTAGTCTTTAGAATTAGCGTTTATGCCTCTAGGGTAAAAGCTAGGGCCTAGGGAGCTATCTAGGGCTATACTCCCCTAGGGGCTATAGGCTATAGGATATACTAAGTACTTTATCCTCTATATTCCCTCCTCCTTTTAGTAGTTATTAAAACCTCCTCTTTAGTTATTCCTCCCTTCTCTTTAGGATAATTAGTCCTAGGTTACTACGCTAGTTCCTTACCGCTAAGGTAGATTCCTTCTCTAGAAAGGTTAGCCTATCGACTCGGTATTGGTTCTTATACTAGTTATAGCCGCGCTAGGCTCGATAGGTAGTCCGGATAGTTTTCTAAATAGCTAGTCGCCTTAGAGCTAGACTCCTTTTACCTAGGCGCCTTGAAAGTGCCTCCCTAGGTAGCGCTATAGGTAGGAGAGATTTGGCTCTATCGACGACGACAACGTCGCCGCCTCTAGGTTCGTAGCTAGTACCGCGTATAGGTACCCTCCTTTGCTAGCCTATATTCTATATATAGGAAGACTATAGTAGACGTAAAGCGAGTCTTATAGATATCTAAGACTAAATAAGCCTTAAGAAAGAAGAAAAGAGCTAAGTAAACTATATTCCGACGATAGCTAGAGAAGTAGAAGGAGAGACCTAAGTAGGATAAAGCTACATTCTAGTAGAAAAGCAAGGCCGAACAAGAAGAGAAGCTATCTAGTCTAAGACTAGTCTTCTTGTAGTAGAGGAATAGAGGGTTAGTATTACTATAGCCGGCTATATAGCTAGCCTTATTAAATTTATTATTAATCGAATACTAATATAATCTAGGAAAGAGATTAAGGTAAAGGACAAAGAGGATCTATACGATAAATATACGATAATAGATATTTTAACTAGCGTAAGCTTAAAAGAGATAGTACTTAACGATTACCTAATAGAATAGTACGAATAGAGCGACTCTAATATAAAAGATCTATCTATAGATTCCAAGAACTAGGACTTTGTTAATCCGACTTAGCCTCTTACTCTAAGTTATAAAGCTAAGATACAAGAGGTAGCTAAGGAGCTTTACTACCTAAAATTTCTCGATATCGAGTTTCGTATAGTATATATATATTAGTATAAAGCTATTTATTGGATATAGAGAAAGCTATAGGCAATTAAGGAGTTTGAGAGGGATATATAGACTAAGGTCTAGATTAGAAAGCTATTAAAAGTAGTAGGAAATAGTAGAGTTTAGGTATGTCCTTTATAGCTAGCTATATAGCTAGCTAAAAAGTTAGATCTTGCTAACAATTCTATAGAAAGCTTTAAGTTAGGGATACTTCCCTATACTATACGAAATCTATACCTATACTAAGCGCGCTATTGTTCGAAATATTAATATATAGGACAAAACCTTTCTACTATACTTTAGAAGTACGCCTCGCTTAAATTTGCTAGACAACTAGCCTTAGAACTGTTATCTCTACTACTACTACTTTAAGGATATAGTACGCTTAGGATATAGTAGAGCAAAAGCTCTATACTATTACTTCGATATCGAGGGGAAGTAGCTCGAGGAGACGAGTAGGTACTACAAGATACTAGCTAAGCTAGGCTATAAGGGAATATTAAAGCTAATGTACCTCTTAACGATATGTCTTAGTAATTCGAAGAATGGAATATATCTTAGCTTAGGGTAAGTAGCTATAGACTATATACGCTCTACTTATATAGTAGTAGATACTACTAGAGTATAGTAGAAGAGCGAGGATATAGTTATATAAGATACCGAGTAGATAGATATAGACTAGCTCGCATAGTAGTTTATATAACTACTAAAATAAATATTATAAGTATATAGCTATACATATCGGAATTTCTATCCTTATTACTAGCCTAGCTACCTATATTATTGAAATTATGCCTCGTACCTAGCTATCTATAACTTTATATTATAGTTCGGACGTTTTTGACTTTCTTTCTTACTTTAATAGTAGTCTATCCGACTATTAAAGCTCCTTAGGACTCTTAGTCGTTAATACCTAAGTCGCTATTTTCTTATATCTATAAGCTACTATGCCTCTAAATACCGACCTCCTTAGTATTCCTACTATCCTAAATCCTCGTTTATTACTAAGCCTACGAATAACAAGGTCGCAATCTCGCTCTAAATAGGTATTAGGAGTATAGACTAGATCTTAAGGACGATAAGGAAACAATAGAGCTTTAAGTCTATCTATCTAAAGTCCTCTACGAAGACGAAACAATCCCTTATTATCGACTATTCGAACAAGAAGTAGTCTAGTAGGGTCTTAGTCCTTTAGTAGAGATAGTTAACGTTCCTATTAATCGTCGATATCGATAGCCTAACGAAATCTCTTCTCTCCTAAGAATACTTAACTAAGGGCCCTCTTAGTTATTAATCTAGCGATCTTCGATAAATAGGATAATGTTTATATTTAGAAGAAGGAATATTACAAGCCTTTTTATTAATAGGTCCGAGAGACCTAGTAGAATATAGTAAAAAGCTCTAGTTATTCCTCGCTTTAGAGGCTACGGAATATCTAGAAGTTTCTAGTTAATTAGGGGAGTAAGGGTAGGAATAGTTTTATCTAGAAGTATTTAATTAAAGGAGCTATATATAGAATAGTTACTATACTCGATAGGCTTAAGGGCTAGCCGGTAGTAATATGCAAGTTCTATAGGCTAGTTATAAAGTATCTATTAATTAGGGATAGTAATATTACTACTACAAAGTATTTAAAGACTTAAAAATATCGTTTAGTATAAGGGAATCGATAGGACGAGGTAGATACCGAACTTCGTACTAAGGTAAGAGTACTCCCCTATAGCTAGCTATATAGCCGGCTATATACTAAGTACTTAGGATATTATGAATAAGTCTAATAATTCTATAGTAAGGAAAGAAGGATATATATATAGTTAACGCTAACGAGTATAGTCTCGAGGATTTCCGTTAATTAGCTAACGAGATAATTATCGTTAACGGACTTCTAGAAGACTTCTTCGAGAGGGAATTAGTCTAAAAAACGTACTACTACCTTACTAATAATCTACCCCTATTTCTCTTAGTAAGTACTTAATATAGTAATTTCGTACAAAATATAGAGAGTACTATTAAAGAGATTAAGGATCTAGTAGGGCTAGCTAACTAGGTAGTAATCGCAATTAACGGCTAGTTAAATAGGATAATGCAAGTATTATTCCTCTCTATAATGCTTTACTTTATCGATAAGTAATAGAAATACTACGAGTTAATAATCGGATTTCCTAAAATTATAGGAGTCTACTCTAGAGCAAATATAGTAGGTTTAGTATAAAAAGTGCTAGAGTAAGTTAAGGTCTATACTAAGCTAATTACTATTACGATAGATAACGTAAGTAATAATAAAACGCTCTATAAAAACTTGTAGATAGCCTTCCTAGTAGTTGTCTTATACTAATACTAATTATAGACGAGAAGTAGTCGAGAAACTTAGTTAAACTATCGCGATATAATTAATACTATCTATCGGGCTATTAGAGGATATTAACGAGGAATAAGAGAACGATTCTAGGTCTAAGGACCCTAGTAGTCTCGCGATAGAGTCGATAGATATAGACATAATATTCGACGCGAGAATAATAATTCCCTCTCCTAAGAAGTTTCCCTATCTAGTATACGTAGTACGAATCGCTATCTAGGCGCTATTTACGAAATTGAAGCTAGTACCTTAAAGAGACGAGTAGTAGAAGATGTTAGACGAAAAGAAAGTATAGGATAAGCTAAGTACTTTAAAGATAGCTATAAAAGCTTCTAAGGAATAGAGTCTTGCTATAGTTGTTTCTAAAGTAAGTATAGCTAGTACTTATAGCCGGCTATATAGCCGGCTACTAGTTTTCTTAACTAACTAATCTAGATCCGTAGGATAGTAATCTATAGTAACTCTAGCTTATAGTAATAGTACGCGTTTATACTTATCTAGACAAATCTCCTAAACAAGCTATAGATTAATAGTAAAAGTATCGCTTAGAATAAGAAATAGTAGTCCCGGCCTCCGAAACGAATACTCGGATTAACCTAGGACGTTAAGACTAGATTCGACTCCTTATTCTATATACTAGTCCAAGTATACAAACTACGCTATATAGTAGACTAGTACTACATTAATTAAGGTATCGAATAGCTAGCCTTAACTAAGGTAGAATAGAGATAGGCTAAATATCTTGTTTCGATTATAAGGCTATACGCTATCGTTACGAATATAATAAGTAGGACCCGAGGACTAACAATTTATTTAGTATTCGGGTATTATAACTAGCTCTTTAACGAACTAGATCGATCTATAAAGAAGCTAAGTAAAAAGAGTATTCCCTAGAAGGTTACTATAACGAAGGTACTTATAGCGTTAGAATAAAAGCTTAATAAATATTATTCGGCTACTTTCGAGACCTTCGGCGATATCTATAGTATCGTAGTCCTTCTTTATCTAACATAGAAGACCAAATTCTAGTAATAGGACGAGTAGAAGGATAAACTAAAATAGGAAGAATACTACTAGTCGGTATTAAAGGAGCTTATTAAGGAATACTCTAATTATATAGTATATAGAGCTAAGGAATAGTAATAGCGGAAGAAGGTTAAGAAATCGCGAACATTGTTTATATTTAGTACCTAGGCCCCAGAATAGGACGAGATCGAGGTAAGGGATACTCTAGACAAACTCGAGATATATCGAAGGTAAAGTAAGTACTACTATTAGTATAGTCGTTATTCTAAGCTATAAGCTAACGAGAATTAGATTTATCCTATCTTGCAAACGATTTCTTAGAGGATAATATATTAGGAATATAGTCTCGAATCGCCGATAGTTATCTAATAGTCGCTATAGTCGCTCGAGATATTCTAGTAATCCCTAGGATAGGAATTAGGATAGAGTACTCATTTAGTATTAGGTAGTATTAGTACCGATACAATCGAATATATAGTCTAACTATCTTTAAGATAATTATAATTAATCGGAATTTTCTTATATAGAAGAAACGTTAAGGAAAGAATAACCCTTGTACTATAACGTTAGATAACTTACTTAGAGAGGAAGCGAGGATAGAGGAAGAGGAGAGTAAGAACTAGGATAAGGAAGAAGATACTCGATTTAGCTCTTCTATCTAATTAACTAGTAATAACGAGGAGGAAGGTAATAAGCCCTTAAAGCGAAAGCGGAAGCGATATTAAAGGGATCTAGATACGAATCCTAAAAAGAGGATCTATAGATAGTAAGATAGATAAAATCAATATAGCTAGACTTATAGCCGGCTAGGTAAAGTCCCTTAGATCTATACCAAGCTCTAGGCACTATATATAGATACAAGTCGCTATCTATATATAGTTAGTTGTCCTTATTATTATACTAACCCGAGAGCTAACTATACGAGTTTTTAATAAAGTACGCTACCTACTCTACTATATATACTCTATTTATCCTATAGTTACTAGCCGGCTATATAGCTAGCTATAGTAAGTAGCTATTACCTTATCTATACTATACTTACATAAGTATAGCCTATAGCCCCTCTAGTTTCTAATCTAATAAATCGCAATTCGTAGGCTTTAAGGGGAAATAGTTAGGAGATAGCGGCCGAACATTATACAATACCTATCCCTCTATCTCTATACTTATAGTATAGATACATTTAGCGGCGCTAAGGGACAAAGAAAGAAGGATAGCGATATAACCTCGCTCGTAGGTAGAGGCTATACTAAGATCTATCTAATATATATAGTATATATTATTTGCTTTACTCTTTACTATACTTTCTATACTAAGAATGTATCTATACTCTTATTTAAAGAGCTGTATTATATAGTATACAAGATCATATTAAACAAGAAGGACTAAGAGCTATATTAAAAGGTTATAGGCTTTAAGGAGAAATGGTTAGGAGATATAGTATAGCTAGCTATAGGTAAGAAGTTGTTATTGTACCTATACTATACTCGAAGAAGTATAGTATATAGAGCCTCTCGCTTCCTATCTCTCGAATTCTATTAACGATAGTATAAAGGAGCTCGCTATAGATACCGCGTTCTTCGGTATATGTTAAGGGAGATCTTTTACGTTATAAAGCGCTACTATATAACTACCGATAAGTATTAAGTAAAGCAACTAGAGGTCGAGCTAGAGAAACGCCTAGCTATACGGCCGGCTATAGGTAAGTAGCTATTACCTTACCTAGACTATACTCGAAGAAGTATAGCTTACGGCGCCCCTAACTTCGTATCTAAGGAATTCTATCGATAATAGTAAAAAAGAGTTCGCTTTAGATACTATACTATTCGATCCTTTTATTAGGGCATATTTATAGATACGATTTCTTAGCTCGGTAGTAAGCTCGAGCAAGTAACATAGCTTGCTAGAAGTTAATAGTAATAGTATATTCTTTGTCTATTTAATAGTCGCTAGCTAGCTATATAGCCGGCTATAGGTAAGTTACTATTACCTTACCTAAACTATACTCGAACAAGTATAGCTTACGGCGCCCCTAACTTTATTTCTAATAAATTCTATCGACGACGATAAAGCTAAGGATAGGAAAGTATAACAAAAGATATAGAGGAAGATCTTATACGATAGATAGCGCTACTACGTAACTATAGATAAGTATTAAGTGAATTAACTAGAGGTTAAGCTAGAAAAACGGCTAGCTACATAGCCGGCTATAGGTAAGTAGCCGTTACCTTACCTAGACTACGCCCGAATAACTATAGCTAACGACGCCCCTAACTTCATTTCTAATAAATTCTATCGACGACGATAAACCTAAGGATAGAAAAGTATAACAAAAGATACAAAGGAAGATCTTATACGATAGATAGCGCTACTATGTAACTATAGATAAGTATTAAGTAAATTAACTAGAGGTTAAGCTAGAAAAACGGCCGGCTATATAGCTAGCTATAGGTAAGTAGCCGTTACCTTACCTAGACGATAATAGTACGCTAAAGTAGAAGACTAAATAGGCCTTGTAGCTCGTCTATGCCTTTAATATAGGAAGTAAGATTCAATTTAAGGATATATAAAGAGTTATCTATAATAAGTTAAAGGCTCTCTCTCCTCCCGATAATCTCGGAATATACATTATTACGCGTACTATCTCTTATGTAGGTACTATCGTTCAATAGTCTACTAATCTATTAGTTAGGCTATAGCCGGCTCTAGGTAAGTAATTATTACCTTACCTACACTATACTCGAACAAGTATAGCCTATCGCGCCTCTAGTTTCTTATCTTATAACTTTAGAGCGACTTGTAGCGATAGAGCTAAAGACAGTATAGTAGGATTACTAGGTCTATATAGGTATACTAATAGATGTCTTAATATATATAGACTACGTCTACTATACTAATTACTACTAGCCTTCTATCTTTACTAAGTCTATAGGGCTCTTTCGCGACTACTAGCGCTACTACGATTACTAGCTATAGGTAAGCAATTGTTACCTTACCTATACTATACTCGAACAAGTATAGCCTACTATACCTCTCGTTTCTTATCTTATAATTTTAGAGCGACTTACGGCGATAGAGCTAAAGATAGTATAGTAGGATTACTAGGTCTATATAGGTATACTAACGGATATCTTAATATATATAGACCGCGTCTACTATACCGATTACCGCTAGCCTTCTATCTTTACTAAGTCTATAGGGCTCTTTCGTAACTACTAGCGCTACTACGACTACTAGCTATAGGTAAGCAATTGTTACCTTATCTACACTATACTCGAACAAGTATAGCCTACCGCGCCTCTCGTTTCTTATCTTATAATTTTAGAGCGACTTGCGGCGATAGAGCTAAAGATAGTATAGTAGGATTACTAAGTCTATATAGGCATACTAACGGATATGTTAATATATATAGACTACGTCTACTATACCGATTACTACTAGCCTTCTATCTTTACCTCTTCGAGTACCTTATAAACCTTATCCTCGACTAGATTTAGATAAATCGAGATAGCGAGGGTATATAGCTATATCTTATTAAGTTAGTCGTATATATACTAAAGTAGCTCTATAATATAGCCGGCTATAGGTAAGTAGCTATTACCTTACCTAGACTATAGGTATTACCTTACCTAGACTATACTCGAACAAGTATACCTTATAGCGCCTCTAGCTTCATATCTAAAGAATTCTATCGATAACGGTAAGAAAGAGTTCGCTATCTTCGATCCTTTTACTAGAGTATACTATAGATACGATTTCTTAGCTTGGCGGTAAGCTCGAGCAAGTAATACCGCTTACTAGAAGTTAATAGTAACGATCTATTAACGGCGAGCATATTTATAGATACGATTTCTTAGCTCGGTAGCAAGCTCGAGCAAGTAATACGACTTACTAGAAGTAAATTGTAATAGTACATTCTTCGTCTATCTAATAGTCGCTAGCTAGCTAAATCCGGCTATATAGCTAGCTATAGGTAAGTTACTATTACCTTACCTAGACTATACTCGAACAAATATAGCTTACGGCGTCCCTAACTTCATTTCTATTAAATTCTATCGACGATAGTAAAAAGGAGTTCGCGAGGGGAACTATAGTATTCGACTTATAGTAAGCAAGATTTTATATAATATAGCGCTACTTCGCTCGTACCGATATTCCTATTAATCCCTCGACATCTTTGTATAATACTACAATAACGCGTATATTCTATTTATCTAAGCGTAGCCCTAAATTGTATACTACGCCTTCGTATCTACGAAATTACAATACCTCTAAAGAAAGCGTTTACTAGCGGAACTACCGATAAGTATTAAGTAAAGTAACTATAAGCTAACCTAGAAAATAGGGACTTCGTTAGCCTTAGGAGATATAGAGCTTAGGGCTATATAGCCGGCTCTAGGTAAGTAGCTATTACCTTACCTATACTATACTCGAACAAGTATAGCTTACGGCCCTACTAGCTTCTTATCTTATAAATCCTATCTACGATAGGGAAAAAGAGTTCTCTATAGATACCGCGCTCTTCTAAGTATATCTCTTCAATATACGAACCTTATAATATAACAGTTAAGGTAGAGTAGGATTTTGCTCTATAGCCGGCTATATAGCCGGTCGTTCTTTCTATTTATTATAAGCTAGTCGTTAACATTACTACGACAACGTTTCCCTATATATATACCTAGTCTTCTTTTATCTATCCCTTTCTTCCTTTTATATCTATAAAATGCCTTTCTATAGAGATACGATTATCGA